>WYDI02025732.1:0-16164 GCA_009867235.2 Psittacus erithacus | reverse complement strand
GAATGGCTTTAACCTGCCAGAGGGGAGGCTGAGATGAGCTCTTAGGCAGAAGCTGTTCCCTGTGAGGGTGCTGAGGCCCTGGCACAGGGTGCCCAGAGAAGCTGTGGCTGCCCCACCTTGGCACTGTTCAAGGCCCTAGGGGAGCTGATTTAGATGATCTTTAAGATCCCTTCCAACCCAAACTGTTCTAGGTTTTTATGGAAGCAGTATAGTGTATTTCAAGCACCAGCAATACACTTGTTTTAGAAGTGCATCCGTAACTAAAATATAAATAACTTGTATGAGACTTGCCAATATTTACTTGTCATAAGTTAAGACTCTGGAAAGAAGTGACTGGCAATAACTCTGGTTGTTTTCAAAGAGTTCCATGTTCTGTGTTCTTATAACCTTGCAGGTGGTCCCTTTTGGCAGATACTGAGCAGTGGCCTCACCGCAGCTTAAGTCCAGCTGTTCTGCAGTATCTGGAGAGCTTTTCATGATCTGCAGTGTTTTTATGGATGTCAGTGTTCCTTTACTTATTTCTTTCTGTTTCATATACCATGGTTACTGAAAATATTTTGGAGCTATTCTGCCACTCCTTTTGTTGTCTGCTTTACAGAACCATTCTTAAGTGTATAGGCTTGAATCTTAGTTTAAGATTTGTCTGTCCTTACTTAATTACATATGTGTTTCAAGATGCTTGATTATGAGGCAGGAGAAGAAATAGATTAAATTCTGGCTGGAAATTAATTTTCTTCCATATTGTTCTTACCTTTTGAGGCTTAGAATGTTTGCAGTTCCAGTCTAATTCTTTGCTTTTACTTCTGTGCTGCTTCACAGGGATATGTCTCTTTTAGATTTTTTTTTGGTAGTTTCCCCCCCCCCCCCCATAAGTCCTGGACTCTCTCCTCCAGGTAGTGGATTTCCTGAAGTACAAAGTTTTATCATTAATGTTGATGAAGTGCTTTGTGGGATTTGTAGTACTCTCTAATAAAACTAATTTGTAGAGGAGTTATGGCAGAAGCCAGCTAGAGCTCCATCCCCCAGGAAGCCCAAGAGTAGCATGCCAAAAATATTTTGGCTTTTGCTGTGAGCATTCTTTTATGTAATCCCAGATTGGTTTGGGTTAGAAAGGACCTTAAGATCATCCAGTTCCAACCCCCTGCCATGGGCAGGGACACCTCACACTAGACCAGGTTGCTGTGAGCCCTGTTCAAGCTGGCCTTGAACACTGCCAGGGATGAGGCAACCACAGCTTCTCTGGGCACCCTGTGCCAGCGCCTCAGCACCCTCACAGGGAAGAACTTCTGCCTTAGATCTAACCTGAACTTCCCTTGTTTCAGTCTGAACTCATCACCCCTTGTCCTATCGCTACAGTCCCTGATGAAGAGTCCAGAAGTGCGCATGGTGCTGCAAGTGGGGTCTCACCAGAGCGCACCTGCTTTCACTGCTGTGCAAAACTGTGTTGAAGAGAACAGTAATTCTGAAAAATCCCAGACTGGTTTGGGCTGGACAGGACCTTAAGATCATCCAGTTCCAGCCGCCTGCCATGGGGGCTTTCTGACTTTTTCTTTCTATGTCACTGAAACACTTTGGCTGTTTCGTGTGTATGTGCATGCTGTTACGTGTGTATGTGCATGCTGTTACTCAGAGTTTTATTTTGCAGCATAGAGGCTTAATCTGTCCTGACAAGGTAATACCTGTTCTTTCTGTACTTTAGAAACATAAAGTGTGTCAACAAGCTGACCTTTCCTGAAGGCTAGAGACTAGGTCATGAGCCACCCCAGCTTTGGTTGTGGCTTGCAGGAGAGAGTGTGCTACTCACCAAGGAAGATAATGTGTGAGCTCATTGGGAAAGAGTGGCTTTGTTCAGCTGTGACATCTTCAATCTGCAAGTATGGAACAGCGCTTCTGGGGAAAACCAGAGACATTGGCTCATAGTCAAGTAGAAGATAACAGTATCAAAATCGTCAGTGATCGTGTGGTTAAAGAAATGTGTTGCCAGAAGGAACTGATAAATAATCAGAAGCATCTTTGAGAATTGTTTATTCATGGCTTGTGCTCCTGTGAGGAGGGGAAAGCGCCTTTGTCAGCCCTAGTTTAATGCATTAGCACTTTATACAAACTCCTGATTGAGCTGGTTAGTGCCTTATCTGTATGCTTTCAAGTGAAACTGTGTTCCCTGCAGGTGTGAGATTTTATGGCAATAGTTACTGTGCTTAATAGAAAACACGGGTAGGCTGAATGGGTATGAAATGTAATGGCTTTTCCTCCTTTTATTAGGTTCTTGGATTGGGTTTTATTTTGTTTTTGAAGAATGTGGTGACCAATGCTTGGAGCAAAGGACTAAAATTCAAGCAAAACAGATGTCATCTTACAGCATTCTCTGTGTCACTGGCTCATGCTCATACTGTCGTCAGTAATACAGCTTGAAATATAAAGTGATACACGTACAGGGAGACTGACATTTAGCCTCACTTGCCACCTTTTGGAGGCAATAATTGTTCCTACCTCTTGCGAAGCAGCTTCAGGTTCTCAGGTATCGTGTGCATGATGACGCCTGTTGTTGCTTAACCGAGTGGAATTGTGCATCCTGTGCATAGAGCAAGGCAGTGGCATTGCTGCTGTGGGAGAAGAGGGAAGGGAAGGGCTCTGCCTGCTGGAAGGCAGTTCTGCTGATGGAGTGAGCAAACTCCAAATGGGCAGGAAACCCTCGTGGTTGCTTTTAAGCTTGGAGTTTAGGAAGAGCTGAGAACTGAATGGCCTTGAGAACCAGACCCTCGCCAATGAGGAAATGGTTTCTTATTCCTGATGGCACTTCTAAGTCGTATTCCTGTGCTTTCATTCTGAGTATGGTGAGTGTCATTCCTTTCCTGAGCATCCTGAAACAACTTCTTTCTTCTTCAAGTCTTTTAAGGAAATGGCTACTTATTTCGGTGTTTGGTGAGGTAGCATTGCCTGTCTGAAGGGGTTTGGGTGGTTCAGTTTGCTTGCTTTGGCTTACCCATGTGGGTGCTCTTACAGCTATTTGTAGTTGTTACTTAATGAATAAGTGCTCTGGAGACTGTAGAGAAGGGAAAAACATTTCAAAATAGAGTAGGAGTGTTCAAGTAGACAGAATTTTCCACTTTGTTGTACTTGAAGTGGTGAAGGAAATGAAGCATGTGTGCAGGGCAAATGAAGGTTTTCCCATGAATCACTAACCATCTTTTGACAGCTCTCAGAAAAGTGGTGAGCTTGCTCTCTTTATTTCTTGCCACCAATAACACCAAAATGGGGACCATTTTTTTTCACTGGGGCTGTGAAACTTGTTGTATGTGCTGGTAGATTTGGGAGTTCCTGTTCAAATAACTCTTGATTTACTGTATTCAGAACTGAAGTTCTTGTTTCTTCCAGAAAGTGCAGATGTTGTGCTCACAGGAAGATTGAGTGTAACTTCAGTGTAATATGGTTGATATAATGGAAGTATTTCAGGTGTAGCCGGACCTATTGATTGATGAAGTAATGTAATGATTGTGAATAATGTGAATTTACATGGCTGAGGTTGCAGGAGCACATCCTGAGGGTTTCACAGGTTTAGGCATGTTGCCTAGAGGCACAGAAGGTTTCCTGGCTGTCATCATTATGACTGAGCAGCATTCAGCAAAGGGAATAGGTATTCGGGAAAGGTGGTCAGTGGGAAAGCAGAGGGAAGATGAAGGTACTTCTTGGAAGCAGAAGGAAAGGGTCTAGAGAAGAAAAGAAAGAGCATTTCTGGGGTAATATTTTCAGCCTGCATTGGTCTTTGAGTGTAAAGTTACTGGGAGATGCGACAGTTGAGATGGCTCTGGGGCCACAGAGTCTACATGTGCTATTATTGCCTTTGTGTTGTTAGAGATTAAGAATTATCCTGAGTTATGTGTAGCTTAACACAGACAGTTCTGTACTTCAGACATATATTCTGTACTACTGACATATCAAGTATGTTCATACACAAATATATTACACTTCTTTCCCCTCTGTTACTCTATACATTACTGTGGTATCTGGATGGCTGCTCAGCTGCATGTTCTTAGCTGCATGTCACCCCAATCTTGCAAACCCCTAGTATCTCCATTTTAGACATGGTGCACAGCTGCATGGAAAAACTAACCCATTTGCTAATGTTCACCAGAGGTCTGTGGTGAGGCAGAGAGCTTTTGACGTTTCCGAGATCCAAATGCAGCTGAAATGGTTTGTGTCTTAGCTCTCTTCTATCTGATTTTGTGTATATCCTTACTACAAAGGAGGCAGTGGCAAACTTGTGAGTGGTAGTGAAATGAGAGAACTTCATAATGAAATGGGAGAACTTCAAAGCCCATGGATGGATTTAGGAGGTGGAATTTGAAAGTAAAGCCCCTGTTCCCAGTCTATCACTTCCTTACTGTTAACACTGCCTGACACAACTTGTTCTGCTTCACGAGTTGTTGGAGCAACTGCTGTTGCAGCCACGTCATTCTGTATGTGGCAGTTCCTCAAGTTACACACTTTTCAGTATAGCGGAGCTGATGGATGTCATGTGGGTGATAACAGCATAGATTTGCTTGTAAGCTCCCAGTAGCATTGCCTCCTTAATCTGGCCAGTGTTCTGATGTGATGAGAACTGGCTGGATTATGTTACTCCTGTAGCTTTTACTAACCCTATCAGCTGCTAAGTACCTGTTTCTAACACTTGTGAAAAATGGGGATTTTGATGCTTCTGCAGGAATGAAGCCGGGCCATTTATGCTAGCGTTGAGCTGCTTTAGACTTTTTTGGGGAAGAATGTAGCTTTTTTCTGTCCATAGTTTAGCAGAACAGGAATCTTTTTTCGGACCCTTTCCAAATTGTGATAGTTTTCAGACTACCTAAGAGAAGCTCTGAAGAGTTTGACATCACAGATGCCCCGTTGTCACCTAACTAAGGTATTGTGTAAAATACGGTTGAGCAGTACCAGCTCAAATGTGAATAGTGTCCTGAAAATACTTGAAGAACTACTTGACATAATGCATCTATTGGCTTTTCCTAATGATGTTAGCTTCTCACATTCATTTTTTCCTCTGTAAAGTGAATTTTTCTTCAAAGAATGTGGATTACAGATGATAAGTATTACTTTTGCTGGGTTAGCATTTGGAAAGGGGGCTCGTATGTCTGTGCAATGCAGATGCTGTTTCCATCCTGAACCTGCAGAATGTTTTTATGATCCATAGTGTAATGTTTGATAGACAGTGGGGATAAAATCATCTCTCAGCTGTCTGAATGTGCATGTCTGAGGGGGAAGGGAGGAGAACATAGTGTTTCAAAGAGAAAAGAGAGGGTGTGTGTATTCTGGGGAGTATCATATTAATCTGAAAGAGCAAGATGCATTCTTTGAGCTTGACTTTTTGCTCTGGGAGGGACTGGGGGGACACAGAGTGTGTGTGTGGTGGGGGGGGAGGTGGTGAGCATTCCTGGAGGGGATTAATTTTGAGGTGACTCAGACAGACACTTTGATCCTTTCCATCTGCAGGTTGGCTTGTTTTAGCTTGTTAATATATGGATAGCAAATTCCCTTCTTCCTTTTATGTTTGGAAAATTGCTCATAGCCCACACATGGCTCTGTAATTGGGGAGAGATTGTTCATTCTTGCCTGCAGGAAGATACTTCTCTGTCTGCTGAGCTGGAGCTCCAGACTAGATAGAGGGAATGCAAGAAAAACATAGATGGGAAGCAGGGCTGCACATCTCTTCTTTGAGCTATGATTCCTGAAGAAATCGCCACTGATCTGTGTTTGCATCCAGAACACCATGTATTCTTCAGGATGGGGAAGTAAAATTGCTCAGTAGTGCTCTCAACCCTCCCTGTGCCTCAAGGTATAACGGGGTGGATGCCTGTAGGACATGGATACTGTGGAGAAACTTCAGTGAGCTTAGGAATAAAGTTTTCTTCATCGGTAACCTGTAAGAGTTAAATGCTCTCCTCATCAGATTTTCTTCTTTATTTCAACTTCAGTCACCTTAAATACAAGTAGCAATGATTAATGCATATTTAAGTGACTTGAAAGTAGACGAGGGTTTGGTGATATCAAATACGCTCTGTTTCTCAGCCAAACTTCTTCAGGATTGTTAAAGTTGTGTTCTGTTGAGCTCGCATTGCCCTGCCTCCTCCTGAATTTTAAGTCAAGACTTTCCGAAAGTAGCAGGATTTTCTTCATGCTGGAGTTTTATCAGGATTCTGCCTGGGTGCTTATCCTTCAGGTAAGACAGCACTGGTCAGGTTGCAGAGAGATTTGATCTCCTGCCTCTTCCCCCACCCCAGAAGATGCTTTGGAAAGGTTTGTGTGTATGCATGTGTCATTTGGAACTTTTTCATTTCTGTGACCACAAGTGAAAATTTTCTTCCTTGCTGAAGGTAGAAAATAACAGCATGTAACAGCCATTGAGTCCTGGCATAGGCGTACAGTGCTTATTTAGTGGATTTTTTCCTTGTGTTGCTTATATGTCTACATATAAGGATTTTAGGGGCTTGCTTTTACTTGGAGTGCTGCAGTTCCCTGTCATTATTTTAAGGTTTCACAGAATTTTGTTTATAAATGTGATTGACCAAGGGGTCTGGATGAATAATTGCAGTCTGTCCTCAGTTTTTATTAGATGCAACACTTCCCTATGACTCTGTGATTTTCCCTGCATATGGCAGAGGAATGATCTGAAGAAGGAACTTCAGATGATCTGAAGTTTTTTTCCAACCCAAACCATTCTGTGACTCTGTTATTCCCTTATCTTTGTGCTTTTGTAGTTGGTGGCTCACTCTGGCTGCTTTGGGGTCCTAAAGAAAGCGTACAAGGATGTTTCTCATCCACCTCACAAAGGCCTTCTTAGAAAAAACTCCGAGGGATGATTGCGTGTTGCTGTCTATGTGGGAATATTTGCTTCTAGATTTAGATAGATCAGTCAGCAGTGAAGAGGAAGTCATAGCACAGGTCATGATGTAAGCAAGCACTGCTGCAGGTTATAAGCTATACCAGCTCATGTTGGCTGTAATGCTTGGAAATCATGGCTGCTATAAATAATGGCATGAACTAAATTACAAGGTGTAAATTTAAAGGCGTAAATTCCTGGTAGTCTGGTTCAGCTAGAAATGTTCATTTAGATGGCCTTTCAGGATCACCTTTCCTACCTGGGCCCGGGGTCACTGGAACACCAGGTTGCACAAATGAAATCTTCAATCTCAGATCAGGGAGCTTTATATTTTGGGGAATACCTCACTTAAACCAAGAAGTCTAGAAGCAGCTCTTTTCATGGAGGCTGCTCCTGTGACCACATGCAGTCACAGAGAGACAGTTAAACACAACCCTCCTCCGAAGAGGCAGAATAATAGAAAGATCTTGCATTTTCTGCAAAATGTTAGTATGACAAAAGGTTTCATTAGTCTGGAGGCATCTGTCTGTACATGCAGCACAGGCAAGCAGCTATAACTGAAGGGGCATTTGTGTGTTGTTGTACAGGTATTGTACAGTTAATATCTTGTGTATATGTGCGTGCTTTGCACAGAAAAGGTTTATTTGTCATGCTTGAGTGCATAGAGTACAATGGTTCAGGTTCCTAAATGCCAGGGTTTGGTTTGCTTTAAAGGATTTCATCACTTTTCCTACGGAAAATAAAAAGATTAAGCTCCACCCTTTATTTGCTTGCAAATGGTATTTCTTTGCTTAAAAAGATCTGCACTGGTGTTGATGTCTTACTCCCTGTTCTGTCAGCAGCAGATTTTGATTTTGATTTCCACGGTTCAAGTTGCTATTGTGTGTAAACTCAACATGCTGGTGGCTGTGTGGGGACTGTCTGGGGACAGGCTGGAGTGTCATGGGTGTGTGGTGAACCATGGCCTGTTGGGTTGCTCAGAGTGGTGAAAGAACAGCTGAGTGTCTAGAAAGTGAAAAGATGGGAAAGTGAATCACAGATAGGGGAAGGTGACAGCTACAGTCACCATAGTAATAAGCTGTGGATTGAACTTCACCTGAACTGAAAACTGGTTTGAACAGTTGTTTGGCATTTTGCTCTCCTTTATGTGTTCGATGCCTCCCCTCCCCCTGTTAAACTCAATGCAGAGCTAAACTGGAAGAGCTTCAGTCCCAGTGGGATCTGAAACAGAAATGAAATCTTGCCTTAATCCTCTGCTAATAACATTAGGAAGCTTTTTCAGATGCTTTGCAACCATTGTTATTGATTATTTAACTGTTTGATGTACAGAAGAAAAATAGATATACTTAGAGCACACCCATGTGGCCATGGAGGGGTTAAATGCTATTTAAGAATTGTTTTTTGGGGGGGGGAGGGGGGGGAAGGTTTCTAATTGTAGTGAAGTATTTTTGGAATTTGCCCTGTCAGTTAGTAATATTTCACTAATTAAAGCAACCCTTTGTTTAAACCAGGCTGACAACAGCTCGTCTGGAGAGTTGGCTGGTGGACAAACCGAGGTATGTTCATTCCTCAGCAATTCAACCCATTTTATATGCTGATGTTTCTGAACTAATGCTTTTAACTTGGAAGAAGGTAATCACATCTGTGAATTCCTTGTGGTTTCTCTGCTGCTGAGGGTTGCATCCTATAAACAGTTTTATTGCCTTAAAGCCTTACGTGTAATGAAAATTAACAAATAAAACAAGCACACAGGCACTGGGCTCTTCATGGCTGGATGCAGCAGGGTTATTCGAAAGGCAAAAGTAAGGGATTATAAATTGTTGCTGGAAAAATGTTAGCAAGAGACAACTTTTTTCCCCTTACTCTTGCCTATGCTCTTGCTTGGGAGAGCAACATACGTTCAGAATGTGGTTTGGTCAGTAAGGTTTTATGCGTTTGCGGAAAAATAGGTTCTTATTTGGGAGTCGTACATTTGCCATAAAGGAAAGGGAAAGGCCTACATTGATACATGCTGTCAGGTTGAACAATAAAAACAAGTTGAAAATTTTACAGGTTTTCCTGCCCTGAAGAGCATTATAAGAAGAAACTCACATAATACTGAAAAGCCAGTGTACAAATCTTGAATAGCTTGCTGTATGCTTACGGGTTGGATTTGCCCAATGGTGTGATATCACTGGCTGCTCTTAGTTGCTTGGTTTTGTCAAATGGCTTGCTGCTTGTAGAGAAGCCTGCTTTGCCAGATGAAAGATCCTGAAAGAGTGAAACCTCTGACTGTCCTGGCATTAAGAGTGAAATCTGTTGAGTGATGACTAACTGCTGACTAATAACTTTTGGCTACACTAAGACTTCATAGCTTCCTTTTGAAAGGTTACATCTTCTTCATTAATGAGTTTTCAGAGATAAACCTCAAGTCTTGAAAAACAGTATTTGTCTCTTCTCTTTACATCATTTATGAAAATACCAGCCAACAGGTCTGCCTTGTCAACAGGTCTGCCGATGAACGTGTCCAGGCAGTGAAGATACTTCAGAAGTTTGATGTGATTTCGGTAGCAATATTGGTGTACTGCATGATGTACGCTGTAATAATGAAGAACATATTGGAACAATTTGATGTCAGAACCAGGATGACCCTTTGAAATGAGCATTCTCTAGTCTCGCTTGTATTTTGTTGTACATTCATATGAAATTATTTCAGCTTTTGGCAAGAGTATCCTGGAACTGTTAGTTCTGTGAATTGCTGTGATCTAGAAATGTGTTTTATTTGAATAATCAGTTCTAGGAATGTTTTCTTTTATTCTGAGGGGCAGAGGGAGCAGTAACTGTTGTAAGAATGAATTAAATCCTCTAAAAGTGCAAGAAAAGAAATCAAACCGCATTGCAATAAACTTTATGAAAGCTTTAAAGGAAACTGTTGTTGTCCAAGAGAAGGGGAAGAGAACAGAGTACTTCTGCAGTGTCCTAATATAAAAGTAACCTTGGTGGAACAGAGGAATGAAAACTAAACAACCCTGATGAGATCTGAGAGTATTTGGTAAGAAGAGTAAGGGCTTGCAGAGCTTCCTGGTTCTTAGAAGGAAGAACCTGGTGTTTTGAATGGTTTCTTTGGGCCTTTAAAAAGGGTCATGGAGGTCAAGTTCAAAGTTTTTCTTTATTCACTGTGATAAGAGATCCTGATCTTAGTGCCAGGGAAGAAACTGGGTAGTTATTTGGAAATTCGAAGTGAATAGTTATTTTGAGCTACAGGGAAGGTTGATTAAGTAACAGTCGCGTTTCATGTAATTGTTTTTCTCAACATAATAGTTTAACTATTTGTCCTTGAGTGAGTGAGCAAGTTAATCAGCTACAGAGCAGGCACTGTATAATAACTTTATAAATGCCTGTTGTGTTTTATTTCCATTTCCACAAGAGCTTTGGATCTTGTAGCTGAATGTGATCCTTGTGCTTAAGCCATTTTGCGTTATCCTGGCTCATTCACATGGCAGAGGAGAGGAACTGAAGTTCCAATCCTCAGTCCAGTAGCAGCAGATCTCCTGACTGCATGGGAGCACACAAAGCTCCCAGTTAGTAGCAGACTGCACTAATCAGTGACCAGAATTATTGGCATTTATCAAGATGGATATGTTATTGTGTTCCTGGTAGAGGTTAACTTTAGAGTGAAAATAGCTAATCGGGAAGGTGGAGACAGTTCAGGCAGGCGGGCAACGGTATTACCCTATCTCTAGGTTGTAACTGAAGTGACTTTGAAAATGGTTACAATAATAAGGGGGAGGTACAGGGAACTTAATTCAGGGTTTTTTAGGTATAAAATCTGTGGTTCAGCTGAAGTGGGTATAATTCCAATGATGAGTTTACTATAGAAGCATTCTTTTACCACAGCATGGGACACTTTGCTGTTGAATTATTCTTCTCATTGCTGCAAGAAATGTTCACACCAGAATGTGAACTGAGCATTATATGATTTAACACATTTACTGTGAGATCCTCTCTCAAATAAAGGCAGTGCTTAAATCTAACATGGCAGGGGGCTTTCTCTTTGTATATGTCAAAGTGAGTCTGCATCTTGTGTTAGGCATGTCTGCCAGAACTGGACAGCCTCTTTTCCATAGTACTGATTCAAGTACCAAAGAGAGAAGGAGCTGGAAGCAGTGCGGGGGTCAGAACAAGAGTCTTACTTTGCTATTTGCCATTAAACATGTATCTGTTGCCATCAGGCTAACCTTGATTCCTCCTTTTAAATAGTTGTGTATCATGAAAGTGCTGGTGTATGAATGCTAATTTTAACCAGGAAGTTTTGACACTTGTTTCTTTTGTGGTGTGGTTTTCTTTGTGTGGTGGTTTTGTGTGTGTGTCTCATGTTCTTCAGTAAAAAGTACAAACCTATGTAGTACTAGCCTTTGCTCTCTCAGAGTTTGCTGACTTGCCTGTTAGGTAAACACAGACTCTACAATATTGCTTGTGATTACTTGCAGTAAGGGAATATGATTGAGACTTTCTGATTTAGTATGTTGTTATCACTTGATAAACACTCTAAGAGGTGTGTTCAGAGTGGTCAAAACAACTAATCTTGTAATAGTAGAGGAAAATCAACGGAAGGGATGCCAAATCCACAGTTGCAAGTAGAGTGTTTTTCATCAGATTGTATTCGCTTTGACTCATATGACAAGACTGCAGAGGAACATGAAGAAGAATACAAACCAAGTGTCTAAGCACAAGTTGTGTGCTGTCTGATGAAATTAATGTGATTACATCCTGGAGCAGAACTGTTGAGTAAACATTTCTGAGTTTTGGAGTGACATTTACATTATCCCATACATTACCTTTTGTAGAAGTCTGTGTAATATTACTTTTGTTTCTGTTTCCTGAAAAATAGTTGATTGTAACTTGATGGAAAAAATGGCAAAGCTTAACTAAAATAGCACCAAAAAGTGAAACTAGGTGTTATGAAAGAAATTAAGTTCTGCCCAGAAGTACACAATGAAGATCTTCATGTTCTTGATTGGGTTCTGCTCCACTTCTTAAATTACTGAATACAAAATTTTGTAAGCAAAAACTTGGGGTCCTCAAGTTTAATGAAGTGTATAAAATGTGCCTATTTTGTTGTATAAAATATATTGCTTTATGTTACTGATTGGAACAGTCTTCAGCATATGATGAAAGATAACTTTATAAAATGAGGAAGTACTCGCACAGAGTACTGTTTTCTGTATGAGTTACTATCATTAGTGCAGATAGATAGTAACCTGTGTGAGACAGCATGTTTAACTAGAGCTGTTCACATACTGAGCCAGCTGTGTTTGAAATACCATTACTTCTGGCCTAGGGAATAATGGAAGGATGTCCTTTGCATTGGGGAGCATAGGTGTTGAGTGAAGGTGTTCTGGCCACACCTGCTGGTCTGCGCTGTATTCTCTGCTTAGTGTAACTCTAGCCTCTCAAAGTATGCTGGCTGTCAGTGTCAGTAGGTCCCAAGAGCCACTGATAGTCTGGATCAAAATAAAGTAATTAAATAAGGATACGTGTAGGGAGAGGAGCAAACTGAACTGAAGTTGCCATTTTTCCATCCTGCTGAATCACCTTTAATGAGATTTTCACGCAGACTTGTAAAGCGTGTTATTTTCTACATCTTGAAGATTTCACATAGTGATGTTACAGAAGGCAAATCCTGACATGACTGATATTTCTCTGACACATTTGCAGTGCGTATGCTTCCTTAGCACAGCAGCTGCTAAATGCATGTGTGTATGAAGTGTGCAACTATCACCTTGCTTACCACTGGGTTCTTCTAGCTAGGATGATGACTTTCAGTGGAGGATGAGGGTAGGGGAAAGATGTCCATGTGAAAGGTGACAGTGCTGACAACAGTACTTGAATGAATTTAGCGTGCCAAATTGAGTATCTGATAATGTGGCATACTTGCCTCAAGGAGGATTGGGGGGGTAAGAGGGAATGCTGAAGATGTGTAGCAGAAATTAGCCTGTATGAAATTGCTAAATTTGTTCACTGCATTATTGTTAATAATGGATCTTCCCCTTCTCAGTGACTGGGTTACTGACATGCATCTTCAGCCTTCTGAGCTGGATTTCCTAGGCAGTGTTCTGACTGTTGTCTGTCCTTGTTCTAGCATGGGTTTGGGCTCTTCTCTTCTTCCTCCTTCAGAGGAGGCCACGAAGATGGTCTGAGAGCTGGAGCACCTCTTTTGTGAATACAGGCTGAGTAGAGCTGGACTTGTTCAGCCTAGAGAAGAGAAGGCTTCAGGAAGACCTGAAGGGGTCTTGAGCCACTCTGTAGACTCTTGGTAACTTTCCTGGTTGTGTGGTATGGTTGTGGTATCTAGTTTGTTCTTATCGAAGCAGAAATTGTTTACTACAAGGCATAGGTCTTTTGTATTTGGCCGTATAACTAACTACAGCATGTCATAGGAGGGTTAGGTTGTGCATTGCTGCAGCTCTTTGTGCATTTGCTGCTTTTGTGAACAGGTTCATTAGGGACTATCGAGATGGAGGAATATTCATGGAAACATGTGCTTTGCTTAATGTTTCTGTGTACCTACAAGAATTCACCTGCACTGGGAAGAGATTTGTTTAGAGATTCTTGGTGAAGATAATTAAAAACCCAATAAACCTGTCAGGATTTCAAGGGGAGATACCTGATATCTCTGAATTTTTATTTTTGTTATGCCCTTCAACATTTTCTTTTCTGTGAACCGAAGATAAACCAGGTATATTCAGAAATAGACCTTTTCCCCCCTTCTATTTCAATACATCTTCAGGTATCTAGCTCTGAATATGTGGGAGTTCCAGTCTTTGTGTACTAAAAGCAGTGCTGTAGCCTCAGAGATGCCAAGGCCAGTTCATGTAACAAAAAAAGAAGGAAAACATAAAGCCGCTGACAAACACTGAGCTTTCATGATCACACAGTGCTCTTACTGCTTTCAGGCGTTTCCTTTGTACAGTTTTTTTCCCACACAGAACAAAGTGTCTGTTTGCCAATGAGATGAGCATAGAAAAGACAAGTTTTCCAGTGTCTGTAGTAACTATTGTCTCAATGGATTTTCCATCTGTCTCTTAATTGGGTTTTCCACCATTGCGGATTAATGCAGTGGAGAGATAGAGGTGTTGAAACAAAAACATAAAGAACTGATGAAATGGAAAAATGTGCGAGCTGCTGCTATTTTACATTACGAGTGAGGAATAGCTACAGGCTCCCCTGTTCCTGCTAGGAGGAGACTGGTTCCTAGGGATATTTGAATGAAGGAGAGCAGTGAGGACTTGGTAGGAGAAAGGCATCTTTCTTGCCTTTCTCCAGCAGGTGTGCTGACATGCTGGGGTTCAGACCTCCTTGGGTGCTGTTCTTCAGTGGGTGTCAGCCATCTCTAGGCACACCTGGACCTGTTTTCTGGACTGAAATCTCAGCCAGATCATCAAGGGAAGGATTTGAAACAGCAAATATGAAAAAGTTCCTGTACGTTGTTTAAAGGTGGAGGTGGTCAACCTCAAACCTTAAAGCAGGGAGATAGATTTACCTAATAATTGGTCATTTCCAAAAACTTTACTCTCTTATATTACCTCTGCATACTGTGGCTTTGTGTCAAGAATTTAAAGCTTTGAGAAGAGCACATGCAACGGTCTAGATGAAGAACCTCCTCCAAGGTGAAGTGTCTACAAATGAGGATGTGTTTGTGGCGTGAAAGAATAATCCATTAAGCCTAGGTCCTGTCTCTTGTTGGAGAGCAGTGAATTTGCTGCATGTCTCTGCCCTCTATTTCAATTTACATAAGGGCATTTGGGTAGAAACTTCTTTTTTAGTTTTGTTTTGGAAACCCTGCTACTGGCAGAGTTCTTGACTAAACCAACAGACTCCTTTTTTCTTTTGTCTGAGAAACTGCAAAGGCTTCTGCTGCTTAAAATTACAGCACCAAATATTTTAAAGGGGGATGGGGAACACTCTTTTTCTGTCATCTTCTGTTATTCTTTGCCCCCTTATATCCAGGCATTTTATACTACCAAATCACAGGACTTTTTTTCCTCTCAACATGAACTTTACTCATCTGGCTCAATGAGACATTTTTTCCTTACCAGCATCTCCATGTGGTTTCACTTGAGTCACAAATCAGGAGCAGACTCCACTGGGAGGGATATCGCCAGCTCAGGCTGCATGATCCTAAGTCAGATCTCTCTTCTCTTGCTTGGGTTGCTTTGACTGTCTTGCTGTGAAATGACTTGAATGAATGGGCAGTAAATGGGGTGTGTAAATACTTTGTCTTTGCAGTTCCTCTGAAGTTACTTGGTAATATTAAATGGTAGTGATAAGAGTATAATTGGCGATTTGTGTACGCTTCAGTGTGAGTGTGTGTAAATATATATATGTGCTATGGCTGTCGCTGTAGAAATGATCTCTGTGAGAGAAACAGCCAGAAATGCCTTGTTTCAGTCTGCGTAAAAAATGCTTTGGTGTTTCACGGTTTTGGCCACCATCCCATGTTCTTGTCATGTAGCATGGGCTCTGCGAAATGTATGTATTCACTGGTGGTGGTTGGGTATGTACTTAAAATGTGTGATATATTCAGTTAATGCCACTCGGTTAAAATACTGTGCTACTTTTGAGGCAATGGTATGTTTTCCAAGGCATTATTCTCATAGGGAAGAGCTGCAGAGATAACCGTATGTTATGGCGTTTGCTATTTCATTGTATCTTCATCTTGTCCTGGTGTGAGCAAGACTTTTAACATGATCATTTACTATAGTTATCAAAAAGTTGTGGTCAGACCTGTTGTTCTAAAGGCGTTTTAGAGAGTACGTGGGTAGTACTGAGAGAGCTGGGCTTGTACTGGAGAAGAGAAGGCTCCAGGGAGACCTTAGAGCATCTCCCTGTGCTTAAAGGGGCTACAAGAAACCTGGAGAGGGGGGGCCATGGGAGGTGAGGGGAGATAATGAGGGGAGAGAAGGAGCAGTCGTGAGGGGAGATCATGAGGGAGGATAAGGGGCAGCCATGATGGGAGAGAAGGAGCAGTCGTGAGGGGAGATCATGAGGGAGGATAAGGGGCAGCCATGATGGGAGAGAAGGAGCAGTTGTGAGGGGAGATCATGAGGGAGGATAAGGGGCAGCCATGATGGGAGAGAAGGAGCAGTCGTGATGGGAGATCATGAGGGAAGATGAGGGGCAGCCATGATGGGAGAGAAGGAGCAGTTGTGAGGGGAGATCATGAAGGAGGGTGAAGGGCAGCCATGATGGGAGAGAAGGAGCAGTTGTGAGGGGAGATCATGAGGGAGGATAAGGGGCAGCCATGATGGGAG
>WYDI02025731.1:0-23282 GCA_009867235.2 Psittacus erithacus | reverse complement strand
CCTTCCCTTCCCTTCCCTTCCCTTCCCTTTGTCACTTAAAGCATGCATTCATTTACCTTCCCTTGTAATTTTTTTTTAAGGATTGTTTCCCTTTTGTGCAGTATGTTTGGTAATTTGTGTTTCTGCAATACAGTAGAAATCTGAATCGCCATCATCAGTATATATGACAAATATAAGAGACACTGCATAGGCTACAGTCATAGGACTTAGTAAGCACTGTTTTAACTTCTGTCTTGGTAACCTTAAGAGATTGATTTCAGCAAAATTAGAAGTATGAGGAGATCCCAGAGATTATCTGCTTTTGTACTAATGGAAATCACAATAAAATTTAGAGATATTAATCAACCATCAAGATACTGATGCCTCATGATATGTTCCAAATTATTACAGGACAATGCAAGTGTGCACACTGAACATTCTCAAAATAGTACTATCAACTGTACTTGACACTGAACTATAACTTTTTGTTATAGACTGTCTACTCACTATCAGCAGCTAAAAAAAAATAAATAAATAAACCCTAACAGACTTCTCTGAGCATTTTCTTATTTCAGCTTATCCCCAAAACCTTAATGTCTCCATTTTCATTATTTTTTTCACACTTTCCAGATGTCATTACCTTATAACATGTTAGTTTTTAAATTCAGCTTAGAGTTGCTGGAACAATTAAACATACAGATTTTTTTTATTGATTTGCAATACATGATTTTTTATGTATAAAATATTAAATAAAGAATAACATAACACTACCAATTCCTTCACTACATTTAAAAAATTATCATCAGATTCTCCTCTCTTTCTTCTCACTCTTTCCAATCCCTGCACAGAGTGGTAACCAGAATTACAATTTGTTCAGAAGCCTGAGAGGCTGTAAGAATCTTCTGGGGGAAGAGTGTGAGAATTACTCTACTAGATCACTAAAGCTGGAAATTCAGTTTGAAACTACATTTCCCCCTCTTTTTGTGAGTGATATCAACTGAATCTATCAGGTAAGACAGAAAGTATCATTCTATGAGGTAGTCACGAGGGCTTAATCCTAACAAAATCTTTTTACAGTCTAGCTTGTGGCTGAAATAGCAATTCAGTTCACACCCAGCTGGCTGGCACACAGAAAATCAGTTTGAAAGGTGAATTTCAGAGTTTAGGAAGTAAGGGATAATGTAAAAATTCTAACACACAGGCTTTAAGGACACTTGATTCATGCAGCCCATTTCTAATACAGAACCTACTAAATTCTCTGGTCAACACATCTGTTTGCATACAGATGTACGTGCTTATTTGAGCCAAGAGGCATATGATAGCGTGTTTATTAGAGCAGAGATACATGTTAATATGTACCACAGAAAAAATGACAATAAATAAAATCGAAATGTGACTGGTCTAATTTTAAAAAGCAAAATACCCAGAAGTACCTAGGAATATTTCTAAATCAGAGATTAGAAACCAGTTAATTCAATATGAGACAGATAAATGCTGATTAGCTAGCTAGGAAAAAAAAAAGTGTGATCCAGAAAATGGACTCTTATTTTATCTCACTTTGAACTGGAGAGTAAACTGGCATGGAGTACTGCATGTAAAAGCCATTTAGGTACAATCAAAAGTAATTTTCATCAGCACAGATGCCCCAGATTGACCACCATAATGTGGTGGATTAAATGGGTCTTGGATTTAATCACATAAGAAAGAAGTACTCTTGAATGGTGGAATCATATGGGACCTCCACCTGCTGAGATGTTATTGATGCACTATCCGAACAGCTTTCTAAAATGCTGAAAATAAGTCTTTGTCTTGTAACATTTTAAACTCAGAATTTGATGAATGCAGGCAGATATGGCAAGGAATACTAATGGTATGCAATTATCTATTTTAAAAGGCAAATAGTTCTGGCATATCAGAGTCTGTTCAGTCAAAATGAAGAATTTTTAGGAATTTCTAATCTCAGGGATGAAAGATTCGATTCTATAACACAGAGCAAACAAAAAAAGAATGAAATTAAAAGAAGTGGTGAGGGGTACTGCTATATTTTCCTCTCTGCATTTCTCAAACTGCAAAATCTATTCAAGCTGGGGGACTGGAAAGCAAATGTCATGTTTGCAAAACAAAAGAGGAAAACATCACCAGATTCATAGAGCATATGAATAAATTTAAATCTATTTGATCTTCTGTGCAAAATCTATAGTGAGCTAATGTAACTTTCATAAATGAAAAATGTATCAGTATGGTAAAGTGTCATCAAATGAGTCAATACAGAATCCATGAGCATCGGTCATTAGCGGCAATGGCATGGAGGACAGACTTAAAAATATGACCTTGGGTACACAGGATTTGTATAAAAAATGTAAATATAATGCAAATAAATGTCCCTGTCTAGATGAGATTCAATATGTATTTGATATAGGTACATACAGACAGAAGAATATTGTAAATATGATAACTGTTAGTTTAGTTTTGGCCTGTTTACTTCACATATTCAGGACTTTTACAGAAGTTTAATGGCATACATGACTCAGCTGCAAATTCTTTGTCACCTCTCCTTTTTTCATGAGGCCACTAGCATGCTTCCCTAAACACGTGCAGTGACACCTCTTTACAATATTTTCAGGAGATTCAAAAACTTTCCATCTCCACATACACATTTCCCTAGAGCTAAGACCTTTAATCTTAATCAATCTTTTATAATTTTTCCTGAATAAATGAGAGTAGAGCCCAAGTGATTTTTAGGCTTCCTCTAAGGCTTTGAAAACTCTCCCTTGCCTGTGTTGGGAAAATAACTATCACCTATAGCAGAGAACCTGACACAATTGCAACTAGAAAATTTCTAAGAATGGAATTGATTGTTAAAACTGTAAAAGAAGCTGATGACTGGTAAGGACTTAATAGTCCTCCCTTTCCTTAAATCAGACCAAACACCACAACTGAGTACTACACTAGGCAATCAATTTTCCCTTTTTATCAAGATATTTACTATACAAAATAAAACAGTTCCAAAATGAACAGAGAAAGACCATCCCTCAAATAATGAAGAACTGACACTTAAGAAATTCCCAATAGGTTTAAATTCCTGATTTTGTCTCCTGTAAGGAGATCTGGAACATGCCTCGTGAGAATTATTCAGAAAGCAAAATGAAAAGTGACAGATTTTGAGATACTGGCCATGAAATGTAAAATGAGGTGCAACGTCTTAGACAAACACTTGAACTAGCCCCATGTTCTGCCTCCACCAGTGGCCATTAATAAACGCTTCTGGAAAAGCATAAGAATAGGGCAGGTGTATTGAAATACTCTTCCAGAAGAGCAAGGCAGCCTCCAGCACTTTACTGGCTAGGGTGCTCCTGAGCAGCAGGTGATGCTTTGTGTGCATCAAACCTTTCACATTCCATGTCTTTCTCTAAGACTGGTAAGTTTTTACTTTCACTATAACGGAAAAACATTCTGAGGTCTAAAGGAGGAATAAATTTCTAAAATCAGGCTTGAACGAGGTTGAGGCTTTCACATTTGGGAGATGTTGGCATTTATTTTACATATCTGGCAACCAGATTCAAAGCTAAATTTAAGAAGCATATACAATCTCCTAGTCTTCCATGAATATTTATTCACAGGAGCAAAGCTGAGTTCTTCCAGCTTTGCTGGAACTTTGTCATCTTTGTAAAGAAATTCTGTCTGAATTTTCCTCTTCATTGTAAGTAAAAATCTCTCTCCCTACAGGGGAAGAGGACACAATCTGATAATTTCAGTCATACTGCTTTTTATGATTTTTTTTTCCTGTGAGACAGAATAAGCACACCCTAAATATCTAAAACTACATTATTTAACCTTCTAACAGCACTATTTTTAATAGCAGAACATTCCCTATCAAAGTCAACTTCCAGTAAAAACCCCAAGATTATTCATACACACAAAGGTAAACCCTTACTTTCAGTCAGAATTTCATATTTTTTTAGGGAAAATTAAAGCAAAATAGACTTACGTAAATTATTTTTATATTCTACTAGTGACTGGGAAATCTCCATGAGGCCTTGAACAACTCTAGATCAGATAAGAAAGGAAAATTATCTGAACCACAGAGGAAATCAGGTATTTTAAGAGACTCAGTTTTAATCAACTAGTTCAAAGTTAGATATTACCAAACCTTGTTAATTTTTTCAGATCAAATAAGCTTAACAAGAGCTCTTCTATTTAATGTGAGTACACAGTGCAGTAGAAGCAGAATAATTCTACAGATTGTGAAAACTGTGTATTTCAAAGAATGCTTTCAATATTAGCAGTGAATAGCTTAGAATAATTAAATCCTTTTTAACCAAATAATTAAACAAAAAAATGGAAATAATGAAAAAACCCCAACCCATTCAGAGATACTCTTTTTCAGTAAAGGTTCATAACATACTAAGTCTGACATACCAGGAAAAACCAAACTGTTTTCTAACATGACTGTTACTTGGGGGTCATTTAGTTGTTTAAGAAGGTGGAAACTCTGAAGGTTTTCCTGCAGTCAGGAGGTTTCCAAAGCTTTTTTTCACCCACATAGACTCTCCAATGTCCGAGATTGATCTCCTCTTGCCTGCTTTCTCTTTAACTGGGCATTCAGAGGTTATATGTGTTTTCTTTTCCTGGAGCTTGTAAGAACAGAATTATTTTTGAGACCTCTAGCCCCTGTTAAATTTAGTTGAAGCACTCATGTTTCAGAGTTATTGAGGTGGGAGAGAAGCAGATGGAAATGCACAAGTGTGTAATGTGACTACAAGACTTGGTGTCCACCGAAAATCACCTCAAAATATTAAACAAATACACAGCACCACTGCCCATTTTAGATTGATGGAATTCAGTTATATAAAAATAGGGCATAAAATCATACTTTAAAAAAAGGGAAATACAACTCTGACGACTGCTCACATCTCCCCTTATGGAAGAAGTATTCTGCTGATCTGGAGCTGGCACACTGTGCACTCACCCCCATCTTCCTGGGATCACATACAGCACGGCAGGCATTTCTTGGCAGGATATTC
Source organism: Psittacus erithacus (assembly GCA_009867235.2). Classification (NCBI taxonomy): domain Eukaryota; kingdom Metazoa; phylum Chordata; class Aves; order Psittaciformes; family Psittacidae; genus Psittacus; species Psittacus erithacus. The sequence goes on along the minus strand of WYDI02025731.1, from coordinate 18,279 downwards.
TGATAATCCTGAACAGCCTAACCTTCTGCAGCACTGACAGGCAAACATGTACTGAAATAGCCTCTTCCTAACCTGTTTCCAGGAATCACAAGAACATTGCAAAGCCAACCACGGGATCTGGCTCCATGTGTTAAAGTAGCCAGGTTTCGGTTGCAGTTTTACGCTGAACAGCAGAACTCTACCCCGAACACCTAAGAGATACATAATGCTGATATAATTTAGACTCATGTTCATTTTGGATTCATCATTTTTTAGTTAAAATAACTGAGCCTTTTTTGTTTCCTGCATTTCAACATCTAATATATTTTAGTACTGCACTTAAAAGTATTTAATTTAAAAATATTTTGATTGCTTTTTAAAAAGTGAACTCATTAAAGATCATATATTATATGGTATTTATATTCAAAAATACTATATTGAACCTAAGATAATTAGTTTTCAGTCAGTCCTTATACATTATCTAGACAGGTGTATCTAAAGGAGGACTTAAGATTCCATTTTATTCTACTATATACTTTGCTATGTCTTTCTACTGATGTGAACAGTTTGTTGCAAAAAAAAAAAAATCTGGTTATCTAAGAACTCATCTACTTACTTGCATGATGTTGATTCAAGATAATAAAATAGAGACTTTGCAATAATTTTGTACCTGATCCCTTCAATAATGCTAATAGCATTTTCAGTTGCTACTGAAAATCTGGCTTACATGATTTTGATGTGTACAGTTAACAGCGTTTAAGAGATTGCCAGTATCTAGTAAGAAATTTGTTATGAATGATGTAAAATAAAGTTAGAAGAAAAGTAACACACCAAAGTTTTAGTTCAACCAAGCAAACATGGAAAATTATAAAGAATCTGTACAAGTGAAATGAGAAATTGAAGCTGTTCCCTTTTTTCAAGTTTTCTTCCATTCTGTGTGTGTTTCGAATACAAAAATCAAATGTTAATATATAATTTCTCTTTTCCTTGTTAGTCCATCTTTTATTTACCACACATTACAATAGACAAATCATCATTCATTTTTCTCATTGAACCACCATTCATAACAATAATTTAAAACCAGCTAATAAACATTATGGTTTGTTAGAACTGCTACCGATTAAATCTTAAGTGTCTAAAACATACAACTATAAACAGAATGTAATTAGAGCTATTTAAAGAATCCATTTTTAACTTAGATTAACCATACTTTCCATTTGCTAGGGATAAACACTCATGAATGAAACCCACTACTGAACAAGAAGCAATTACTTCAGTTTAAAATATTAATACACACTGCCTTTTTAAAAGCCACGGAAAATCATTTATGTACTGTACAACACAATCTCAATTCATACTGCGAATGAAAATAGGATGGCATTCTGAATCCTAAGCGAACTGCAATCGTCTTCAAGGTACAGTTTGTTCTTATCCATTTATAAGTCCATTAAACTAGTTTCTCCAATTAGTATTGCTCTCAAAATAATTATTATAAAATACATATGCATGGGTTTTGTATTTTTAATCTAATAAACCCCCCCAAATTTGTCAACCAGCTCTCTTGCTGGTTGTCCTTCTTAGTAATTCCTGTGTAATGCAAACTAATTATGGATATACATCATACTAAATCTGGAATGGATAGGCTCTCAAGCTTATCCCAGTGTCCTGGTTTCAGCTGTGATAGAGTCGACTTTTTCTTGCCAGCTCGTACAGTGCTGTGTTTTCAATTTAGTGTGAGAATAAAGTTGGTAACACACCGAGCTTACTCTAGGTCAAGGACTTTTCAGTCTCTCATGCTCTGCCAGTGAGAAGGGGCACAAGAAGCTGGGAGGGAGCAGAGAGCTGACCCAAAATAGCCAAAGGGGTATTCCATACCACAGCATCTCATGCTTGGTTTAGAAACCATGGGGAGTTGGCTGGGTGCCACCAATCACTGCTCAGGGATGCGCTGGGCATTGGGCAGCAATTGTGTTGTGATTTAGTTGCGTTTCTTGAGTTTTATTCCACCTTTTTTTTTTTTTTCCTAATATTGTTGTTATTATTATTACATCATCATCATCATTACATTTCCCTTTATTTCAATTATAAAACTGGTCTTAACCCATGGGTTTTACTTTTTTTTTTTTACTGGGGGGCAGGAAGGTGCGGGAGTGAGCGAGCGGCTGTGTGTTACTCAGGCTGGCGTTAAACCATGACAACCAGATTGCCAGACTGGAAAATGTACACACACATACATATGCATACACATATGTACCAGGGATAACAGGTATATGTTGGATTGTAACTTCCTGAGTGTGAAACACTTTTAAATTCTAGGTACAGATGATTTCAGGAAAATTATTTCTATTTTGATATTAAGATTTTATTCTGCTTAGATTATTACTTGGTCTCGGCATAGTATGAATTGCATTTAAAGCTGTAATTTTGAGCTAAATCCTACAAGTCTTATTTCTTCATAATGGTACACCGAGAGTATTGAGTATTTTGCTTTCTATACAGCTGCACAAGACCCCGCCAACAGAAAGGACAAACCCATGGATCCGACAGTGCTGCAAACTAGTCTTTTATTAGCAAGCATTGTTGTGCCAAGGTTGAGGCCTTCCCTCCTTCAGCCTCAGGATAATAAAGACGGTATTTTCAAAGAGGTAAGAATAATATTACAGGGTTTTTTTACCAGACTTTTTGTTTCCTCCTCTATGCTGTCACCTCATACACTACAATTTACCTAGTTACATAGCTCTGAAGTACACCCAAGTGTATAGAAATCAAGCATGGGAATTCCCCCCTTATCATCTACAAAGTCTTGATCTACTGTTTTAATAATTTCACCAATCCCTCACTCTAAGAAAACACAATTATAACTGATCTGAGAAGTTTAAGAAACGATTTTTCTATTCTCTTTGAAGTGGTATTTTTATGTTTATACTTAAGTGTATGTTAAAGGCAATTAGCAATTGAGCAAAGTGAATAATTAATTATGTGCAATTAGAGTGGAACTGTAGACAAAGAGTACCATATTACTGGCAAATTTTAACAACGTGATAAATTATGGCAATTATAGGTAAAGTAATAATGATTTTCAATCAAAAAAATATAAATGAGAATGCGTTCCGTACTCACAACAATCAAAGTTCAATCTGTTTGGCTGTATTTAAACTGGCTGCAATTTATACATGCACAAATCATTGTTAGGATTCTTTTAGTAAAATGTGCCTATTTTCAGCTCTACTTCGTATTACGTATTTTTGTATGCCCTTTAGCATTTCTTTCTGGAAATGGCTCAAAGAGTGTTATGGATTGTCCTCTGTTCAGTCTTCCTGAGACATCTGAGGGCATGAACTCTCACCCACCTGGCTAGCATCTCTGCAGACAGCGTCTCATACTGTGTGATGGACAGCTTATAGGAACCTACATCTAAAAGGATCATTTCAGGCTCTCCAGTTTACACTCTCCTGTAGCAGAGCAAGTCTCCTTTCATTAGTTTTTTAACTTAACATGCCAAGCTCTATACTGCAAAAACTGAATATTCCCTGCAGCTCTCTTCTGCGTTGTCATTAACCTTGGGTAGAGACGTGAAGCAAAGTGAGTAATGCAGCTGCCAGAACACAAAGTTTTCCACGGGACTTTGAGCAATCCTATCTCTAAAAGCTCATCAGTTATATGAAATTTGGATATAAAAAGGCAATCTGGCACTTAAAAGTGCAAGCAAGCAGCTATGCTTTCAGAAGAGCAATGCAAGGGGGCAAATCAAAAAATAAACCACTCCAGCACTGCAGTAATGGCTACAGACAGCCTCGGCCCTAGGGCTCCGTGCCGGGCGATACGGGGCTGCGGGGACAGGCGAAATCCCAGGCGAGCATCCGTTGCTCTCCCTTTGCTCCAGCGGGAAACAACGGCATTTTACCAGCGAGGGGGTGTCCGCGGCCCTGACGCCGGCGCGCGGGCGGGCCCGGGGCCTCTCTTGCCTCCCCGCGGGTGGAGGGGTAGTGGTGACTGCCAGGACCGCGCTCCGCAACGAGCTCAGAGGGGCCGCAGCGGGGCTCCCCCGGCACTGCCTGCGCCTCGCCTCAGGGCACACCGTCCGCCCTCCGCCCGTGTCCCGCCTCGGGCCCCACCACCGGGGGCTGCGCCGCTGCAGCTCTGGCTCGGCGAGAAGATCCTCCCTCCTCGAGCAGCAGGTCAGTAAGACCCGGCATATCCACCCCTTGGCGTCTTTTTGTTTCTTGGTCGACCATGCCAAGAAAGTGAAAGTAATACCTAAAACCAGGTCCGACCACTGTTACAACTGCCCAGCATTATCCATCAGCATCACAAAATAATATATATTTTTCCTAATTAAAAGGGAACAGTGTGTGACATGGACAGGAGCATTCACTCTGACAATCTTACTGGTGAAGTCAGTTTAAGAATACATAAAGGAACAAGAGAATTTTCTGCACAGAATTTCCCTGCTTTTAATTTTAATTTTCTGTATTGTATAAAGCGTATATAAACCACACTTTAGATAACTGGTGAAATACATGTGTAGAACTGCAACAGTTACTGTATCATTTCAGCTACATGATACCTATGAAGCTAAGAATACATATTACAGCTTCTTTTATAAACCAAATTCAAGACTTCTACATTAAATGCAACTGTAAACAACACGCACAGGACAGACAGGACATTCAAGCTGCATTCAACATTCAGACTAATTTTTTCCATTAAGAAAACAGGAATTATAGAAATGTGCTCAAAAATACCCCACATTATTTTTTAAGAATCTATTTTCTTTATGACAGGATTAATTTTTTACTTATAAATACGATCAAACAAATTACAGGGAATTGGTTGGTTGGGCTTTGTTGCTGTTGTTGTTTTTTGTGATTGCACCATCTATATACTTCATTTCTAGCCTTCACTTAGGAACTTCTGAACTTCTTGGCTACTTCTAACCAGTTCGACAGAGAGACAAAGTTTCTCAAAATAGGACACTCCTAAATATCTCATGAAGCCACAGCAAGACAGAAGACGGAGACCCTACCCATGCCCTCTCAAGAAGCTGTACCATGATTGCACAAAGAATCCATTGAGGAGAAGTATTGCTGGAAAATCCTTAATCCATCATGCGTTACAGTTCCGTCCCACTTGTAAGGATGTTCCTAGCTATTCTTTCCATGTGTCTGAAAATGGAGGAGCTCCTGATAAAACCTGGATACAAATCAATTAAAATTCATTTATCCATAGGAAACTGGTGTGCAAGTCACGGAATTACTTTGGTGAATGAAAGATGTGACTGCATCTGCATTTTGAGGTCTGAATTTATGTACTGGATTAAACTTTTCAAGAGATACAGGGAGAATGGGCAAGTCTGAAGATTGTTAAGCTTCTGGCATCTGACAGGGTGAGATTATTATAAATAAATCCAAAAGGAAACAAAAAAATTCTAGAGAGCTGAAATTTCAGTAGGACTTTGCAGGTCATGATGTCAGACAGATATTTGCACTTCATATGTATTCCATATAGGATCCCTGGGTCCTTCAGTGTAACTGCAGATGGGACTGAGTAAATGTATTTGACTAGTTACCAACCATTTTCTGCTGACCAAACAAAACCAACAAGTGTAACATATTCAAAGAGTATTTAACTTTTTATAGTACACTTCTATGTTTTAGAATACTCTGAAAAAGATTTCTGCAACTATAGTCTAAATCTGCATGCAAGTGATTTTTATAAGCTTTGAGGCATGAGTGAGTTTAACTGAGGCCTATCAAAATGCCTACTTAAATATCAGCCCTGACTTAAATTTGTTGAAGATACACACACATGCAGAACTCACCTATCTGAATATCCCGAATACATATTTAGCTTTGTATATACATGAAATAAAAATGATTGTAAATCTTCATTTATCATCTTCATTGGTGTTATATCATAATTTTATAATGCCAGGAAAATAGGCAACTTTTCTCAGCTTTGGGATCAGTATTCTGAAATTTCTACTTTAAGCACATTCCCTTTCCCATCTCTACATTTCTAAACCATTTCCTCCTTTATATTAACTCATCAGGATGCTATATGCTGATTTTAATAAATTCTTCTACATGCTTTTGTGTCCTTTGAGTGAAATCCTGGCTTTGTTGAAGGTTTTGGACAGTGACTTCAGCAAAGCCCTGATTTTTACTAATCTCTCTCTCTCTTACAGTCCTCTCTGCCCAGTGAGGCAAATACAGTTGTCAAGGATTCTGCATTTCTAACCTGTCTGTCCCTTATCTGAATATTCTGAAATATTCTCAGAATAAATCTAACAGTATTTAATTTTATCATTATTTTTCCATGATCTGTGTTTCCACAACTAATATTTTTCTCTCTGATTTTGCTGTTTGACCAGCTTTTCCCCCTTAAAAAAAGAAGTCTTACCTCTGCCCCACTTACTTTGTGAATCATTTTAGTTGCTTTCAAAGCTGTCTAAGATCTTAATTTCTAGTGAATGCCTTGATAACACACACTGACTTTCTTTCCTCTATGAAATCAGCATCATAGGAAAACTGTATATCTCTTTCTAGATAAACCAACAGCCAAGTCCTAAGTTATTTGTATCTTGGATATTTAAACGCTGCCTTCTCTTGGGTGTTGTGCCTGCTATCCACTGACAGTGACAGTACTTCCCTGCTTGCTTTCATGGCTCTTTCTCACTCTCTGTCACCCCTTCTTGGTGACATTACAGACTTCCCCTTTCTCTTCATTAACTCTCATAGAATGTTTCACTTTTCACTCCTCTTCTCATTCCCAGTAACTTTGTATGTTTTTTTCCGGTAAGATATGCATGCCTTGGTTATTTGCAGCACAGGCTATATCAGATGCCAGATATTTAAAAAGCAAAAATATAATATATTTTTTTAATATATCATTCCCTTTGTATGTTAAATGCCAGTTTAATTTACCAGGAAATACCCAATTCAAATGTTCCACTCCAATAAATCTTCTCTATATATGTTCTTAAAAATATCTGAATCAGCAAATTTACATTGTGCAGATTTCTATACATCAGTCTAAAGCAGAAAAATTTATTCATCTTTTACTTTTAACCAATTGCATCTCTCAGAATTCCTTTTGGAGCCCAGCTGCAGACCACCAGCTGTTTCCCATCTATCAGGCTTCCACCTGAGAACAGGCTTTATGTTTCATCATTTCAGCCAGGAGGCAGGTCTTTTTTATATAACCTAGCAAATATCACAAGAGGGAAAGCTCAGCTACAGCAGTGGAGGTCAGCCAGGGAAAATAGAAAAAACACAGTGGGTGTTTATTTATGTTTACCTCTGCATGGGGATCGTGGCTGCCATCCACCCTACATTTAATACATTTACTTCCACAAGGTACAATCTCCACTGACACAGGCTGTTTTTTCCTGACATTGTCTGTGAACTCTGCTGAGAAAGGACTAACATCTGAAAAGCTGGTTTTGTAAAGGTAATAGTATTAAGCAGAACAATTTTATTGGACAACTGGTTTCAACACTTCTTTGTACTGCAGGAGATTCATCTCACTCACTTGGAATTGGGCAGACCCAGAGGCTGGTATGAATACTTGAGGACAATGCTGTACTCCATCTTGCACAGCAGAGATTCTCTGCATCAGTTAAGGACTAACATGAAAGGGCAAAAAGGAGCTCTGTTCCTTTTCAAGTCCCAGAAAAGGGGGTCAATAGAGAAAGATGTAAACCAGGTCCAAATGGGGATGTTCAGATTCTGTGTATGAAGGGCAGCACCACTGACATACATCAAAGTTGTGGGAGTTAAAAAAAAAACTGGTGTGCATGTATGGGTTACTTTCTTTCAGTATATATTATTTTTGTTATTAACTTTGATGAAGTTTTACTATTAATAAACCTGTATGTGTTACCTTCCTCCTAGTTATCACTGCAGTCAATTGCAAGTATTATTTTGCTCTTTTGATTTTATTTTAGTATTTTAACTGGAATACAGCCTTGAAAGTGCAAGCACTATCCATAAATGCAATGTTGAGATTATTAAAGCTAGATATACACAAACACAGTAAAAGATGAGAGAAATGTATTTGAGTTAATTTGTGGGCTTCTGTTCTGTAAACATAAACTTTGGAAGTCTCTTAAAAACCTCTTGTGTATTCTCAGAAACATCCTTAACTCATTATAAGCTGAACTGCCACTTTTATTATTGTGTGTATTAGACATTGCTTAAAATTAAAAACATTAATCAGAAAACTGCTGTCCTAACCAAAGAAAATATTGCCCAGTCTAAAATTCAAATATTAAATTATTTAATTTACAATGTGTGGGGTTCACAAGATCTGGATACAGTATGCAGTACCTTTATGTTGCTGTGGGCATGTGTATATGTATCACAAGCTTTATAGCGGGAATTGCAGAATACTAAAATAGAATTGATGCCAAATCCATGACACATACTATTAAAAAGTATCTTCAGCACCTTCATGAATGGAGACTATTTCTGACTGGAATCCAAAAGCTGTGGGATAACTGTGGGCAAACGGGTACTGAAATCCATTTACATACAAAGGACTTCAGGCCCAGGGGATTAATTCCCATGTATAAATAATGCAAAATTATTTTTGTTTGAGAAGGCAGAAAGTCTTTATGGGGACAAAGTTGGCTACAAGATGGTTACAAGACTTGATAAAAATTGTTAATTAAATAAAACCAATGGCATTTCCTTGGGATTACTGCCTGGCTTCTGTGAGTATCTGTGAGACAGATAACCCCATTCACACAATAATCAGTAGCACATAGCTTCAGACATGAATATTCCTCACTGAATATAAAAGAATGTCAACAAAGTCACACTTCTGCAGACTTTTTAAAATCTGTTATTGTTTCAATGAAACCTACCATTGCTATACGTTGAATCATGGTGCAGGAAGTGATTCTCAGTCTCTCAGCTTATTCATCTTCACACAACAGACATGACTGGGTGCAGAGTTATTTTCACCATCTTTAATATTAAATAGATAGCCACTGTCTCCTCTTGTCAGACATAATTCACACAGCAGCAGAATTTAAGGGTCACTATGTCCCCTTTAATTTTTTTTATTTTTCCTTTGTAAACCGATGGTATAAGTACGTATCTGTCTGTTAATTATTCAGTTACACAAAAAACCCCTCCTATCCATGTTGAAGAACTGCCTTCTTGATAAGAACTGTATGTAGAGATAATGAAATTAATCAATAGCTATTCCTGGGAGAAAAAAAAATAGTTTTTCTTCCTATAATAATTTAGAAGGTATTATTTAGAAAATGGGACTCAACTCTACTTCGATATGCATTCTTCTTGTTGACTAGATACAGAGAATAGAATAAGCAGAACAAATATAATTACATCTATGTATACTTGTTTATATTTCCCCCCACTTTTCTCTCTGTCTGTAAAATAAAATACTGTTTGAAACTTCAAGTGCATATGAATCATCCAAAGTCCTTGTAGCACACAATGTAACAAAGAGTGGTGTAAAACCATGATGATCGTTGAGTGGTATAAAGACTACAGAAAGATGGGAGACAGAAAAGTGAAAAGATCTTGAAAAGTTTTCATAAGGACTCCAATTACTTTTTTCAGCTTCTGAAATTCAAAAATGTCATTAAGCACTTCATGTTGCTGTCCAGACCTCTCCTATACAAGTAACCTGAAAGAAAGATTCTTATTTTGCAGGAAAGTTTTCCCTTCTTGCTTTATAACTTCTCTAACCATATCTTTTTTCATCCATATTACAGTTCCCATAAAGAGCACCAAAACTACAGTTTTGATAATGTTTAATTTCTGCATAAACATTATCATTCTGTGTACCAATATGTGGCTTCAGAATTTAATCAGACCTGTGCCTCCTATATATCAAGCAATATAAATCTGTCATGGCATTTCAGAACAGAAGTGCTACTTCTAAACAAGTGGAGTGGAGGCAGTAAATACAGGATCTTTACAAGAACTTGCACTCAGTTTTCTTAAGCAACTCTGCTGCAGGTATATTCAACTTCTAAAGTATGTTTCTTATGAACATGTGAAGGATTCAGCAAGTACAACTTTGTTTCATTTAAATTCTTACAGAACAGATCATGATAGAAACACTGAAAATTACATCTTTTTGTGAATGAGCAGAGAAAGGGAGGAAGGGAAGGAGTACGGTTAGTAGCCAAAAATATCATCCTTTGTCACTTGTTTCAATAGACTACACTGGCAATTACATCTCAGTGATGTTGATATTGAACCACCTGCTCCATCCAGAAGGAGAACATGGTCAGAAATTACTATATTCGTATGCTGGATACTGATTGTCAGAACATTCATATAGAAAAATATCATTAGTTGAGAACTCAGAGTTGCAGGTAGAGCAAAGGTTTAGTGATATGATTACTTGTAGCTTTCTGCAAGCTGTGATATTCCTAATTTCAGCGCAGTGAAATCCAGCAAGGCTACATCTTCTCAAACCGAGATGCAACAGGTAGCACCTCCCAGCACAAACCAAACACAGCTTTCACTGAAACCACCACTTGAACCACTAGCAAAGGCTGACCTGCAACATCTGCATCTTACTACTGATTCCTCAAATATAATGTATCTAAGCCATACCCCAACAACAGAAACTCCTATGTGCTTCTACAAATATAACACTGATGACAGAGCTCCTAGAAGCAGTGCCCTCCTGTAGGAAGCTTTTCAGGAATACTAGTGGGGAACCACAGAAATACAGTGCTTCCACTTTTCTGGTTACTGTTTTTACTTTGTCTCAGCTGGCAGATCTTAGAAGGGCTCAAAAATACTATTTTATATAAATATAACTTTATGTATATCTACTCCATCCCTCCACAGGACAAAGCCTATGCGAGAGAGACAGTGGGACTCCATGATTAACAAAAATGATAAAAATTCTGCAAAGTATATGTAGCAAGAGCAGATACACTTTCTAAAGCCATGTTCTTAGGCTGAAGGCCATTCAGTTACATATCTTGCTTACAAAAATAGATTGAATATCACAGACTACCACAACACTTGTTCTGCAGTTTGAAGTAATGTAAGTATGCTACAAATACAGTGGGAGTCCTCTAAATCCCTGAATCCCAGGCTTGATCTGGTTCTCCAGTCATAAATAGGGACAGAAAATCCTGCTGACTGTACTCCAGAATAACTCTCATTTAAAGTCACTGTACGAGGAACATGAAAATGTGGTCCAAAACAGGCATCAGAACTGTAATGATTTAACAACAAAATACACTGATAGGCTTGCCACTAGGATGAGGCAAAGTATATGAAACCCATGTATAGAATAAAAAATTGTTCTGTGATAAGCACAGTATAATTGGTGCTGAAGACTTGCTTTCTTGGGGGGGTGGTGGCATGTTGAGCCCCTTTTAGTTACAGAGATCAAAATCTTTAGGGAAATATTAAACAGGTAATAAAGTAGTTTTTGAAACTGTCTGGATAAAAAAGTATCAGAGTATTTTAAAGTGAATGTAAGAAATGTGATACCATCTTGTACATTTAAACTGAATTACTACTGTAGCATATATAGGACAAAAGGAAAAAAAATAAAAAAAAAAAGAAAAAAGAGTAAAACATATAATAAAACACACATTGAAAGAAAGACAAAGTAAATAGTTTGTGTAATGTACATGTGGGCTTTATATACGATTATACACACACACTTATATACATTTTGCCTTGCAGGAGAGAGGCAAGAAGAGTGAAGACACTATCTGTTTGTGACTGCAAATACTGACATGTTATTGAAAACTGGAGGGGAAAAGAATTTCCAGTCTTCCAGCTTCATGTCACTGATGTGAGGAAGATAACTTGGTAAAATGCTTTACCCCATTCCTGATAAAACCTACCATTTATAAAAAAATCAAATCCACTGCTGCAGCTCCAGGTTAAAGAGTCTACCTTAAAAGAAGAAGAAAATCTACTTCCAAACAGTCTTTTCCTCTTTGTAAATACGATAAACTCTTGCCTATTTGCTCACACTTCCTGACAGAAATAAGATAATGTCACTCTTCAAATAAGTTCTTATTTGTTTGTTACACCTTTTGATGGGTTTATCTTCTGCCACCCAATAGTGGAGAACTTTTCTGGTGAAATCAGTCATGTCAGTCCTGTAAATAAGAGCATGATTGTGAAGAATCTAAGCAACACAACCATCAGAGCCATGGTGTTAAAGGGAGACTTCAGAACTTTCCAAAATTGTCTCTCTAAGCCACGGTCAGAATAGATGCAATTGATTTTTATTTTCCTTTTGATTTCTAAGAAAAGTGTTTGGTCTACAGATATTTCATTGCACTGGGGGTTTCCTATAGGTGAAAAAAAAAAAATTCAATTATCTATTATACATATAGTGCAGCTGTGTCCCGATATCATTAGTATTTTCTTTTATATGACTTGATAATCTCAGAATACATATCTATACATGTATAACAGCACACTAAGGAACGAAATTAAACCTTTATAAAAGAACTATTATAAACCAGCTCAACACGTTAAAAATAAGATGAGTATACAGGATTAAAGAATTTCTACACTAAAGTATGTATTTGCTCTTTCAAAGGTCCCACTGAATCCAACTGGCCTCTATCCACAACCAAAATTCTGCACAGAACTTTCTGCAAAGAGTTTTTGTTACAGAATCTCCAATTCTGCAAAAAAAACAACTTCTGTGGCATAGTTCTCCTCTTAGCTACGTTTGTTCTTTGCTGCACTTACATTCAATTTGTTTTAATCCAATTAATTTAATTATATACCAGTGAATTTGGTACCAAAACCTGGCTTCTAGATTTTCTGTGAAATGAGTGGAAGAATATCAGAAACTAGAATTTCTTACATACTTTTACAAGAAGGAGCAGAAAATACAGGGACAATTCTCTTAACTTGCAGCCTGTGGTTACGATAATGAAAAAGGAATCGACCCAAGTTTTTTGCAAGAACCTCTGCCACCCATGGAGACAATGTCCTAGCAATCAGCAAGGGTGATAAACTACCACTGAGTGAGGAACTCAGCAGCAGCTGGGAACTGGAAAAAGCTGCCATTACAAATCTTGTTTGCTATATTTTTGATGGGTTTATCAGCTGCCAGTTGGTAATGTGTAACTCTCTTGCTTATTTATCATCTGTCCATTAACAGAAGACTTCATCCCTGAAAGACTGGAATCTGTTCAGGACTCTGTCTCAAAGTGAGGTCAGAGTTGTGGCTGAGAGCCAGATTATAAACCTGAGTGAGTGGGAAGTGTGTTAGAGTGGTGTTCATATCTTTGGAGGCAGAGAATGAATGACTGGATCAAAGAAGAAGGGGTGGGCTTTTAGTAATTTAAGGATGAAAAAAACAGGGCATGAAAATGTAGAATTAGCTGAAGTTAAGTGAATGGAATAGTAAGGTTTGTGAATCTCCAAAAGTAAAACACAATAGGGCAAATAATGAGAGGGGAAAAAGGTCCAGTCTTTGGCTTCTGAGAAAAGAGGGTGAAGAACAGACCATTGACTGAGGCACTGACAAAAAGTAAGAGCGTAAAGGAAAGAGTCAAAAGGACATTGTGTGAGACAGAAGATCTTGGCAAAAGTAGCTGAGCTTTTACTTTGCTTTTGCTGAGACTATTATTATAATGTGCAGAAAAGAAAAAGAAACTGTAGAGAGAGGAAAAGGTAGAGCTGGGGCTAGGCAATGTTAGATGGCAACACTACGTGAAATTACTGGAACAAGTGCTGTCTTTAAGGGATAAAAGGGCGCCTCTGATATGGGTGAAGGAGTGAAGGAGAGAGAGAGGAGAAAGTATAAGGGCCACAAGGATATGCTGGTTTGATCTCCTCTTTGATATAGTTGGCAAAGAGGGAAGTGAGAGGAATTAAAAGTAGTAAATAGCCAGCAAGAATTGCTAACATGATATTTTACTGTAAGGAAAAATCCACTAACATATCCTACAGATGAACAAAATGGGATTATAAAAAGTTATATTCATGAACCTTTCTTATGAAAGGATAATATGTTTACCTACATAGTTTTTTTTTTTCCAAGGAATTCTATGGAAATATTTCCAAATTCTCTTATTTATATTAAAATTGTAGACTGCATATAAAAAAATTGAAGAAAAACACACATGGAAAAGTGGTTACAATTCTGTTCAGACTGTAATTTTGAAAGTATTATTTCTTATTGTGAATATTTCAGAACGTATTCATGGAGGATGCCACTTGGTATATTACTCTTTATTTTTTGATTTCTTACTGTGCTAGAGAGGATGCAAACAGGAAGCTAAAATAAAAATGCTGGAAAAGTTCACTGTTTTACACTCATTTTATAGCAAGCAATTTACAAGGCTTCATGGACTTTAACATACAAAGTTACAATGAAATCAATATAAAATTGTGGATAATTATTTTCATCAGATATCTGATTTAAACCATGGAATAAGGAAATAGATAAACCTGAACAAAAAATGCGGACTGCACACAAGTAATGAAAACAACTACATCTAGCTGCAGTAATGACAACAACATGTTTAAAGAGCTAAGGTTGATTTGCCCCACCCCGGCCCCGATAGACAAAAGCTGGTTCTGATTTGCAGCCCCTTAACTGCTGGTGAAATCTCCGTACTAACACATTTATGTGGTTTCCTGACTATGGTTGGCTCATGTCCCATCGGTTTAACACTGGGCAGAGTAAACTTGCATCTGTCAGATTATATCCATGTAGGAGTTTTCCCTGCCTGTATTGCAGTAGCTTGTTATTATTGCATGCCTTTAACATTAGGATGTGTCATGTTACATTATGCCTCCAACATGAAACAGTATGGAACTTCATGCACTGCTATTGGTAGGCAGCAGAAAAACTGCAGGCTAAACATAAACCATTCAAGTCCACTTTACTGCAGTAGGCTGCAAGAGAATATGCAGTAAGGTATTTGAACAATATTCAGCATGCTAACTAGTCAAAGTACTTTTGGACAGTTCTTCCATATATTGCTAGTTTTCAGATTTCATTTGTGTTGGCTCAAGGGAGCAATCTTTCCATCATTCAGCATAAATCAGTTCCTGAGAGGCATGTCAAATATGAAACAAAAAACAAAGAGCCCCTACAATACAACAGAATAGG
Organism: Psittacus erithacus; assembly: GCA_009867235.2. Lineage (NCBI taxonomy): Eukaryota > Metazoa > Chordata > Aves > Psittaciformes > Psittacidae > Psittacus > Psittacus erithacus. Next base: position 3,195 of record WYDI02025731.1, on the reverse strand, counting down.
AATGTGAATGAAGCAAGAACTGAAAATAATAAACTTACTAGAACAATATGAATGCTAATATAGTTTACCTTGTGGTTTTTTGACAGAGAGGAGGCATATGGGTTGTCACAGTAGACTGTATACATTAAAACACACTGTGCAGAACATATGTTAAATTAAAACCTGTGAAACTCAGTTTATGAAACTGGCATGTATAACATATGAACCCTAGTCCGTTTAATTAATCTGCTGTACATATTCCTAACTTAAGAAAAGGCACAAGCTATGAAAAATGTGTAATAGACTAACGTACCATAGAGCGTTTTAGGCTACTTACTAATTCCTTTTCATGTTGTGTTGATGCAAGTTTACCAATTAAAAGCAGGGAATTAATTTTTCTTCTTGTTTGAAACCTCATTGCTCTCAGATCCTCCTGGAAAGAGTGAGCCTAAAGCAATACCCATAGGAAGGAAATGCTGTAGGGAAATCCTGCAGCATATGGTAGCAGGCAATGGGACTGCACTTTAACTCCATATTTTGTAGCAACAAATATTTTTTTTCCCAGTTATGTTGATGTCCTCAACATTTTAAACCCACCATAATCTCCCTGGTATTTTAAAATCTTATATTTAATAATTAATAATGTTTTCTGCTTAGATTCAATTGTAAGATACTTTACACTTCGTGAATAAACTATGGTAATCATTACAGTTTACAAACCATTCTGGTTTTAAGTTCTTACAGTAAATCTGAATAAACTGAACTTCGTATCTATTTTCTAAATAGTAAATACTTCTTATTTAGTAATACAAATATTAACAGATCTCATGGCTGGAATAGCTGGGACCAAGTTATAATAATGAAAAAATAAGTTAGTGGCAACTATATTAAATTAATTAATTCCAGGTCAAATTGTAGAAGAATAATTACTTGATGAATTAATATCTAGAGTTTAGAATATCTTTCAGGTTTATGAACTACAACTGAACAGATGCCCACCACAAAGAGTTTTCCTAATGTTGCAGTACCACAACCTAGGGAGTCAGAATACACCAGCTTACCTTGCAAGGGGAACAGCATGACTGAGGAAGTCCTTGAAAACAGATGTTCTTTCAACTAAAGTTTTCGTGCTGATAGTTCGGTTTTGCTTGTTTGGTTGCTTTTTTTTAATTCAGAAATTGTCCAAGGACATTGCTCCTTGTAATAACTCCCTTTTGGGGTTACAGGAAGCAGATCCTTCCTGATGCGGCCTTCAGTTCTTGTATTTACAGTATTAAACCCAAGAAGTCATGAACTCAAAAATAAAAGAATCAAGATACCTAAATTGGTCATAAAAAACTTATTGCTTTACCTGGATTGCCAGAGCAGAACAGTATAGTCTATTACATGCAAAGCTTGAAAAATAGGCTTTGCAGTTACTAGCTCAAAGATGAAGATGTTAGACCAATTCTTTGGCCTTTTGTGCTCTATTCATCTCTGAAGTCACATCTATCCCTGCAGTTCATGTTCTGTCATGCTTTGACCTTGGCAGTTTGCTGACTAATCTCTAACTGACCAGACTGCTCTTCAACCAGCCATACCAAATACTAAACTAGATGTATTTCTTCCAGCACTACCTTGCAGCCATAAATAAGAAATTAATGCTGTTTAGCTCTTGTTCCAATTATAAGCAAAACAAACAAAAATTAAAGATAGCCTTCCTAGTTCAAACCGTTACTTTTTGACAGTTAATTTAAGGATCCAGGTCCAGAATATGGGCAGTGGATGTTCCTTTCCTCTGGAACTAGATTTCAGAAAGTTGAACCAGAGGATGGTCTGTGTTGGACTATGAAGTGTAAAAGCAGTGGGAGCCTTGGATTCTGTAAGAGCAAAAAAAAAGCATCAAGGGCAGTGTGCTGGTGTCAGGACAATGCTTTCCTGCGCCACTTGGGAGTTTGTACATTAAAGTAGCATCTGTTGGGCAATGGCTGTGGACAAACATACCTAACCCCTGCCTGGTGTGGTAGGAGCTCTTCTTTACATGCATTAATGACACTCCCATGTTTGGAAAGTTATTAGAATGTTGTGTGAATTTTCAGTTTGGAGAAACACTTGCCCACTCAGAAGGAGTTTTACTGTTAGTTATTTTCATAACTTTCATATAGCATGAGTTAGGAGAATTTAGTGGAGGTGACAGACCGATGCCTGGAGGTAATTTTGGCCTGAATAGAATAAAACAGAGCATTCAGATGAAAATTCTCAGGATGAATTTGGATGCTTACTCTCGAATATACAACTTGAAAAAAAGAAAGGTGAGGACAGATACAGTTTTCAGTAGTACTATAAATTAAGGATAATTGTCTGCCTTCATTTTATACCAGTCTGAACCAACAAGAGCATCAGGAATTGCCTTTAGAACAGCTTTATGAAGAAACTTCTCAAGCCTGTGCTATGGAATTGGCATACTTGGGAACAAACAGGAGTTAGTCACTGTACAGCTACAGGGCTATGACCTCATTCGGATCATGAAGACATGTTGGGATGGCTCACATGACTGGAGTGCTGCAGTAGAGGGATACAGGCTCTTTAGGAAGGGCAGGATGAGAAGGTGATGAGGGAGAGCGATGGAGAGCAGCTGGAATGCATGGAGCTCTGCCTTGGCATGGGTCAAGAGTTAATAGAGAGCTGATGAGTGAAGATTAATGGGCAGACCAACACAGTCTGCTCGTGTAGTTGCTATCTGCTGTAGACCTCCTGATAAGGAAGAGGAAGTAGAAGACATTGTCTTCAAACCACTGGAAGAAGCCTCACATTCACAGGCACTTGTGAAAGTCTCTCATGAGGGACCACCCTGATGCCTGCAGCCAGTAGAAATGCATACAGACTAATTTTAAGAAAAACACAAAAAAAGCTTTTGGGTTGAAGAATGGCTGAAAAAGGCTTGGAGCTCAGAAAAAGCTATCTTTTTTCATTTTAATCCACAGCATTTTGATCACTTTGCTTGTAAGTAAAAGATTGCATCAGAAATACCTGCTCAGAAACACAATCACCTTTTCCAGGTAACTTACACAGCTCTGACTAATAAGCCAGTCTAAAATGTTTTATGAACACTATCCCCCCACCTTGTATTATGAAATAAAGACTGTTGGTTGATATTCAAGATCTCCTACTACAAGTTCAGGAGTGTTGCATCCCAACTAGAAGGAAGTGCAGCAGGAGGGCCAGGAGACCTCCTTG
>WYDI02025730.1:0-48147 GCA_009867235.2 Psittacus erithacus | reverse complement strand
CTCTTCCCCATCCTTCCGGGAGCCGAGGGAGGAGGTGGGGGGGCAGTGAGTGGGCTGTGTGGCAGGCCTTAAACCACTACACTTACAAACTTTGGCTACCCAAGGACAGATTTGCACAGTTGTCCAAGCTGCAGTGGTGAAGTGGCCAGCAGACAGAAATAGCCACTTGAAGCTGAGCTCTACCAGTCCCAGACAGAATCCTAGAATTAGAGTATGAAGAAAGGTAAATGAGCACAGAAATGAGAGCAAAACGGATGAGGAAAGAAGAGGAATTATTGTGTCTCACTGACAACTGACTCCAACAGCAATAGTGGTTTGGGACCAGAATGCTCATATCTCTTGTCCTTACACATTCCTCTGGTCAGAGCTAGAAAAGCATCACGACTACAGCATGAACAGCATGTGTCTTGTGCCTGTGTTAATCTGTGTTAAGTGTTTTAAAGGCATAAAATAGAACATCCCTTGTGGGTGTGCAGGGGATGGGAAGTTGCTTAATGATCAAATATAAAGAGTAGAATTGTGGAGGAGACAGTTTTCTGAGTCCCTGGTAGTCTGTAGAGACTATTTGTAGCTTGTTTAATTTAATTTTGAACCACCAGAGAAAGAATTTATGTGCACAGTTTCTGTTGTTTTCTATCCCAAAGGAAAGCATCACTGCATCAGTCTACCAAATCATCTGATATCCTCATTAATAAGCAGAAAAAAAGATGTGTGTGATAGGAACCCTATGTTTACATACAGTCTCAATGACATAAATCTACAAAATTTCTGATTTTAGCTGTCAATTTCACTGGTGGAATAATGAAAATACTTTCACCAAGATACTTGAGTGCATAGCTTTGAGTGGCTTTTACAGCAGGAAGTTAAGACTCCAGAATCACTGAACTTCAGTGAGCTTATCAGCAGTAAAGTTGAGAGAATCTTACTGAAAGTTTTAGATTAGCATATAAAGCATTAAAATTTTGTTACTGCATTCCAGTTTGCAACCCTTAATTCTTTTCTTGGATTTACTAATCTAATCTAAGTGAAAATTGTTGAAGAAAGCTATTTGGCATATATCCTGTTATTTTCACTGAGAAAACTTGAAATTGGTTCATAAGTAATTAGGTTAATTTGGAGTTCCAAACTCTTTCTGTCTGGTAATCGACTTTCTACCACTAGTTAAAATAGTAGGGCAGAATAGTAGTACCTGTATATGTTGAAGGGAAGTAAATAGGTTTGTGAGAAGTTTTCTGTATGTCTTTGCAGTGTTCCTGGAATGCCCAACACTTCTCTCCAGCCAAGAATTATAGAAATCTTCACACAACTGATGTGTAAAGGGCTGCTCCTTTGGCCAAAAGCAAAATGAAACATGTGATGTACTAGTTTGCCACAGTGCATCTCCATTATACCTACACATGTCTAAGGTATATTATCTCTGTTGCTGCACTAGGAAAAAGGTAGTTCTCAACCACTTTAAGCAGAGAAGTGTTGTAGACAGCACAGTATAATTTCAGTTATTTTAATTAATTATTATTTTATTTTGCTCAGTTGGAGATGTGAGACTTTTTTGAACTATTATGATCAACTTTATAGATAAATAAGTCTTTTTCTGTTACCTAGCTCCCTATCAGTTTTCCTGCATACTTGGAAATTTTATATTGCTACCCTTCAATGCTACCATGTATTGGATCATCTTCCACATAAAATCAATAGCTTTACTGAAATCCCTGCTGAAACTGAAGGATCACTCACTTGGAAAGGCAAGAACGAAGGCTCTGCAAGGTTTTCTAATTATATGTTTGCGTTTACCAAATCCACTGTTCAATATTATTGGCAGAATTCATAAAAAAAAGACTATCACTTGCACTGTATGAGAACTGTTTGGTTTATTGGGGTTTTTTTATTAATGAAAAAGGTGGAACTATAATATTCAATTTTTATTTTACACCTTGAATACTTTAACATTCAGTGTGACATTTTTGTCTTGTAAATTTGAAACTTTCATGAATACAGTCTAAATGAAATTTATACTGCTGAAGGGAGGCCTTTTGTGTGACATTCATCAGTTGTTACTCTTGTTCAAAACATCTAACTATTAAGAACATAATAATTGCTATTTAGACTAGTTCTGGCCCCTTAAAAACAACACATTAAAATAAGAAACTATTCATCTTACACCTGGGTAGGTTTATCAAGCAATTAAACATGTCAAGCACAATTAATCTTTTTGCTCTTCATGATGACTTACGTAGCTGTAGAAGTTAATTTTCTTGTTTTCAAAAGACAGATATTTTAATCATAAAGAGTGTGTTCTGTATGTTTCTTGATACCTGTATATTTATTCATATTAGGCTTAAAGCCTCAAACTCCTACAGTAATGAATGCATATAAAGAAAAATTTTTTCATTTGGCAAGAGGGTCTAACAGCCCCACATTCTTTGTAATTCAGTATTTGTGCTTGTATGATACAAGAATATCAGTGTACATACTGACCCTGAACTCAAATTATTCTTCATGTATTTCTTCTGTCATTGTATCCAAATTTTCACCAGAGCTGTTGTTCCATTTGTCACATATACCTTTAGACCGAGATTTCTTTGACTCTTTCCTGGACTGCTCTATCTTATGAAATTGATTTCTGAGTCCAAGCTTTGTCAGATGGTGGTTTTGGCCTTTCACAAACACCAGTAATTTTCACTAAAATTCATTAATTACCACTATGACAATGGCAGTGTGATGCTTGTGCTTTTCCACTGATTCCCATTCAAATTCTAAACATTTTAAAAGCTTTTCAAACATTCATCTATCTTCATTTTCTTTGCTTCTCATGCAGTTCTTCTAACACCTGCCCCATCCTTCCTGCAGAGCCATGCCTGCTGGTGTGAAAATATGTTCTTCTTCATAGTTCTGTGAAACAGCCTACTTGCATTTCTCCTTCTGATCAGGCCTTAATTGCCATTCCAAGCATAATTATAAAAGCACTGCTTTTTCTATTTTTCAATTATATTTTTAATGTCATTGGCCTTTATTTTCACCCATTTGCTCTCTGTAGTGCTGGTATGGGAGTATATTACATTGTACTTGTACATACTTCTGTCTGCTTTGCTATTATAATACATAGATTTTTAATGGTGCAGGAAATGTGTGTGATACAAATTGGATTGTTTTTGGTGTGATTACATTGCTGTATTCTAGGATGGCTGGTCAGGTTAAAGTGTATAGAAATAATTACAGTACTATCTATGGATGAGGGAGTTTGCATGATACAGCAAGTATCTTCTGGCAGGATTGCCTCCAATGTGGCAGCACTGCTACATGCACTTTTACCTTTGCTCATGTCTTCTCAAACTTACCTTTCAGAAGTCAATATTGAAACAGGAGAAGAGATAAAGACATAAAGTTTAAGAGCACTTTAGGGTGCTGAATAAATCACTGGAGCACTTCAGTCAAGGCTGCTCATGCCGCCTACCAAAACTATGAGATTACCAAATTACACTCTATATACTCACAGCACATTTATGAAAGTGAGGTAGTGGGGAAGGGTTTGAGGAGAGTATTTCAAATAGAGTTAAAGTAACTGAGCTGAAATGCAAACTGAGTGTGTATCCTTTAAGTATAGGGAAGATCTTCACTGGGCCTTTTACTTACGGTTGATGTTTCTAAAGAGCCAAAATCAAAAATATGATATTACACAGTGGTTTAGAATAGTCTTAACTTCACTTGCAGCAAGATTGTGTGGAAAGAACAGGAATAAGAGTTCTTAGGCTGGATCCAACTTGAAATTTTAGTTGTATCCAGTTAGGAGAATTTTAGCCATGCATACATGGCCATTATGAAAGAATCCCAGGCATTGCTAGCAAATTTGTCAAGTCCCTGTAGGACCTGTCTTTAAAATTAGTGTTGCTTCACAGTAATGCAAAGACTGTCTTGAAGTGCCAGCATCCTTTTCCTTGCCTACTCTTATTTCAGTTCAAATGATATACTACACAGGTCTCATTTTACCTAAAATGGAGATAGGGGTATTTCTGTTGTAAGAAGTTTGAAGTTTCCATGTAATCTGCATTATGAAACAACATACTGTGAACTGCAGAGATCACCCTGTTGTTTCAACTGGTAGCGTTATTCCCTGTTTTTAGGAAGGTTGACAATTCTTGCCTCAAATCAAGATTAGTTCTACTACAGAATAATGACACTGTGCAGTGCTTTGGATGTGTGGCTCCCTTAGAACTGAGGTAATCCTTTCTGTGACAGGTTATATAAATGCAGTTGGCTTATGCTGCTTTTTCAGAAGCTACAAAAACCATACTGTTATTTTGAAAGTTAAAATGTTTGTAATTAATTCTGATATTCTGATTTATTTTTTCCAATTGCATTCCAAGTCTGTTACTCTCTGAGCATTTGTTGAGAATGTAGATCTTATTGTAAGGTGTACTACAGCTTGCATCTCTACCTTATCAATATCAAAGTCATTGATTTTCAGTGTCTTGTGGGATTTTCGGAATATAAAAAGTCTGAATTAGTATTTGTTTAATGTGACAGAAGACTCTTATGATGTTCTTATTTACTATATAATGTTTTAATAAAGTAAGAATGCTGGGAAGGGCCCCTTCATTAGGGACTGTAGTGATAGGACAAGAGGTAACGGGTTGAAACTTAAACAGGGGAGGTTTAGACTGGATATAAGGAGGAAGTTCTTTACAGTGAGCGTGGTGAGGCACTGGAATGGGTTGCCCAGGAAAGTTGTGAATGCTCCATCCCTGGCGGTGTCCAAGGCTGCACTGGACAGTGCCGTAGATGACATGGTTGAGTGTAAGGTGTCCCTGCCCATGGCAGGGTGGTTGGAGCTAGGTGATCTTAAGATCTTTCTCAACTCTAACTATTCTATGATTCTATTTAATAATATTTTATATAATATTATTAAATACAGAATTATTATGCTTTTAAAGAATAAATTGTTTTCTGAAGGGGTATATAATGTCTAAAAGTATTACAGGCTTTTATGTATCTTTAATTCTTGTAAGTATTGTATGGCTAAGGATGTATATGCATCAGACTGCTTATTAATACTTCTTCCGGCATCAAGATGAAATGCAAAATCTTTCCATAAGAATCCATAGAGAGAGAGCATGCAGGCATCTGTCTTTACCTAATGTGATCTTCACTGATTTTAGACAGCTGTTTAGGTCCTCATAGAGAGGAACAGGCCTGTAAAATGAGTTCTGTCCAGGAAAACAGAATTGCAATTTATGTTTCTTGTACTGTGTCATTATTTCCGCTACACTCTACTTGTGGATCTGAGGCAATCACTGTCCTCACTAGCAAATGATGGCGAGAAAAATTTAGTATTTTATCTTTTTTAACGCTGAAAGAACTAGTTATGCTATTTGACTAGGAGTTGGGTTAATCCAAGATAAAAGCTTAATTAGCTACATTAAAAAAAAAATTCAACAGTATGAGATGCACTTGCCACCTTGTTAAGGAGAATAACATTAAAGTCAATTTGCTGCCTTCTCAGACCCTTATCTTTCTAAGCATTGCATCACATGGTTAAATCTATGTGCAGCTCCATTGGTTTCTATGTGGTTGTTTTACTTGCTGAGAGTTTAATACATACAGTAATGCTGGGTCCCTCTTATTTGCCTTTATAATCTCTACATGGATTTGCAAGGTAACAACTTATCTGATTTCTCAAATTTAGAAAACACTCCTATACTAAATTCCCTAAGTGCTGTAAATTTAATTGCACTTTTGATCACAAAATAAATAAGATGTTAATAAAGGTTAATAAGTAATAAATAACCAATGCAAGGTTAATGAAAGCAAGCAAGATATTGAAAACTAATTGCAAGGTTATGAAAACAAAACACCTGCTTTATATTGACATTTCCAGCTTTGTAAATAATTCTTCATTGTAAGCATTAAGTAAATTTTGGATGAGGAATTCTTTTTTTTTTTTGATTTTTTTTTTTTTTTTCCTGGGGATGACATTAAAATGTGAGCTCTTTTAAAATCCTTCTTAGTCTATAAAGCAATTGATTCATCTTTTCTTCTGCTGTCCGAAGTGAAGAATATAGCCTGCAGACTGACCTGGTACAGTAGCTATGTACATTTCAGTACTAGTTTGCGATGTTTAGTCCTACAGTAATAGATATGCAGATTTTATGTAAAGGCATAAACTATGATGCTTAATGAGGTAGTAAGGCACATCTTGTTTTCAAGGAAATCACGAGTCCCTGAAATGTCACACAGGATTCAACAAAAATAAAATAAATTCTTTATTTTATGTATACTCAGAAAATGCTTGTCGAGTCTACATAATCTTTTTGTGGCTTTCCCTTCCTCTGTAACCTGAGGAAAAAAAAATCTTCTTACAGTACTAGTTCCTGCTTCCTGCTCATTAAATTTCTTTTAATTTATTTCATCCTTCACTGCAGTTACGTTTCAGATGCAGTTGGAGTTTCATCTGGTGTATTCCTTTCTCCTCTGATAATAATAATGATACACCTTTCTTTTTTTTTCTCCTTCGCTATCTTTACCTCAGCTAAGGTTTTCTCTTTTCTGTTACTGGGCTTCTTTTTTTTTTTTTAGCTCTGAAGGTAATGCTTATTTTCAATATATAAAAGTTATTTTAAAAATATGTTTGCATGTCAATGATGTATTACTAGTAATGTATACTAATAAAGCAGTTTTCCTTATTTGAATGTATACCGTTTATGAAAAGCCTCTGTAAAAATATATGATACAAAAATTTCAGTAAACTTGCAAACTTTTTTCATCGTGGATTTGGAACTAGGATTTTTTTTCTTGGTTTCTTTCCGGAGAGGATTTAAAAATCTCAAAATAAATTGGTCTTAAAGTACGAAAATTTAACAAAAAAATTTTACACATAGTCTAAGTGAATGAAAGTAAATTCAGATTGCATTTCTAGAACTACATACCTATGTAGTAACTAAAGAATCACTAAAATAAATGAAAGTTGTCACAACTGTTCAACAACTGTCTTTTAGTTACCTCACCTTTCCGATAATTTCTTCAATTCTTTCTCCTTATCTCATATTCTACATTCTTTAATTCTTCTTTGCATGTTATATTTATTTGACATTCAAGTAAAAGTTTCAACAGTCTCTTCTGACATCTTTTCCTAGAATTTCAACAAAATTGATTTACGTGTGAAGACAGAAGGTGCTTTGGGGGTGGGGGAGCTATTTTCAATAAAAAGCTAATAGGTTTAATTTTCATCTTCTTCAGTGGGTGAGATTATATTCAGTAGTTAACATGCAATCTTCTAGCTGAAAGGATTCTTCTAAGAAAATTGACAAGCAAACATGAGTCCTGAGTAACGATACATGACAATTGTGCAAACAGAATGATGACAGAATTTAATATAAGGTTTAAATAATAAAATTATTAGCCTTTTTCAATGTTAATAGCTCACATATACATTTTCATAGTCTGTTTGCATGGGAGCAGACACTGCCAAAACATTTGAAACCTGAGTGAAGATCATCTGTTTACAGCTGAATGAGGAGCACTCGTACATGTCTGGAAAGACTTTCATAAGGGGTGATATTTTAAGGGCACGCTAGTTTATTTTCTACAGACACAGTATATTACATATATAATATATATACATCATATATATACACAGTATATTATATATTAATAAATTATAACAAGACAATTTATCAGTTCACATACTCATATGCACACTTAAAACTCATATACTCACTTGGAGCAGATTTTAAAAGCGGCGTTTAAATCTCTGTTACTTCTCTATCCAGGCTAATTGTTGCATTCAGTGTAAAATTCAGTGAACTTACAGACAGTTTTTCTTGATTCAGAAATATTCAGTCATAGATCATAGCCTGTTATTCTAAGCACATTAAAAACAAGTGTCTTGTGGGTAATGAAGGCATTTAACACTGAGAAATATGGATCATAAGCTAACGGTTCTGCTAATGAAGTTGTCATTAAAATTTGACATGGATTAGAAAAGCAACAGATCCAAAACACTGCAAAAGTAAACAAATATTTCAAGACAAACTGTGCTAGGTTACTAACTGTTAAGGGTTTTCTCCCAGTTTCTTTTATGGTGATTTATAACAGGCATTCTATGTGTTCTGTAAATGTCTGTAAAGGCCCTTCCTAAAGAAGTTAATCAACTGAAAGAGATAGTATTATTCTAATGCTTTATGTGTAGACGTCCATTCAGTTGAAATAATCTAGATTGCTTTTGAGTCATTACAAAATTTTTTTAAGGGTATGGTTTGGTTTGCCATATATAAAACCAAGTTGTGTATGAACAAGTATCAATAAATTCTAACTGCACTGAAAGTCCAGAGCTGAATTAAGTTAATTCAATAGCTTAAGAAGTCTATTGAGAATTATTCATCCCCCCCCACCACCCCACCCCAGCAAAGGGATAGCTTCTGATAGGGAGAATAATACAAATATTTATATTTATGGTAAATATATCTGCCTGTGTTCACTGGATGATTCTTCAACTGCACATTCCCTGAGAGACACCAGCATGTATAGTCGGTTGTGCAGCTAGAAGGCCACCTGACAAACTCTCCTGAGAGCTGTAGAGCAATATACAGGAGTTCTCCGCACTGGTGTAGTGTTCCATTATTCAGTTTTAAAGACGATTAAATGCTAGTCAGCAATCCTTTTTCATTCATCACCAGTAAAGTAAAATGGAAGTATTCATAGGCAATATAGTGACAAGGACATGTAAAGACAAATTTGCACAGAAGTGGGAAGATAACCATGTCTGTATCTATACTGTATTTTTATTAATTCTCAAGGCGACTTGGCTGAAGGTTGAGTTCTTATGCCCTAAATGTCACATCTTCATTTTGCTTTTATAGGTTTCAGGTCCACACTTTCTTTCATATCCCAACTCCATCTTTGAGTTATTCAGTTATCCCTATCATTCCCTCTTTCCCATACTACTCTACAAAACATGTTGATAACATGACTAGTTTTGCATGAATGGAAAGTCATATTCTTTTGATTTTGAATGATATTATGCCTAAAGTAATAAAGGCAATAAGGGCCTTTAAGCCATTTTGAATAAGCTAACTTTGAATGAACCATCATGAAAACAGTGAGGACAGAACAGCAGGAATATAATCAAAGTACGTTTATCTAAACTGCTTTGTATTATTTCTGCTAGCAGTTTCAAGAACAGGGAAGAAAAATATTCTGACTGAGTTTATTGTTATTTTTATTATATTATGAGACAGGGATGGCAACTATTTTCAACTAATTCAGTTAAGACTTATTTATCTTTTAAACCTACTTCATAATGGTGAGAGAAATTATTCCCCTCATAACATTTGTTCTTGTGGCATATGCTCGGAAGTGCTTTTGTTCTTTCACATACATATTGACGTAAGCAGCCGCTTGCAACAGTTCAGCAACTGTGCTTGAAACATTATTTTACAGGAAAGCAGGAGGCAGTCTGTTCCCATAAAATGAAAGGTAAAGTTTGCACATCTTGACTGTTTTGAGGGACTGTTTCCAGTTTGCTCTCATCTGTCTCACTGTAGTAACCATTTAATGTTATAATAAAACAATACAAAATGACAACCGTAAAGTCTTAACAACAGGCTTTATTGTGCTCAACCTTCTCTATGGCTGCCAAGATGGAAAAGAAGATAAGGCTGTGGAGGTCTTATTCATGCTTCAAATCTTCATGGAGGTTGGATGTTGACTGATTTTTATACAGATTTTATGTCAGTTAAATTATTTCATATAGGAGCATGATTTTTTTTCCCAGTGGAAATATATAGCATGAATACGCATGTAGTTATATCAGCTTGCAATAGCTTTAGTGACTTACACTGAAAAATATTATCCCTTTACTTACAGCTGTATTGGTCTGGTTTCTAATACTAGTATATCTACATCCCTGCTTTTACTAAGCACGGCTTTAAGTATAGAGATATTATGAAAGGGATCAAGCTTTGTGTGTAAGAAAAATCAGAGTCTTTTTTTCAGGAAAAGGAATCTTCACCCATAACTGTGTCACACCACCTCTCTGTTAGAAGAGATCACTCCATGAACGTGCACCTCAGAAACAGCCAAATTCTGCATCCTCAGGAATAAAGCAGTTCTGCTCCTTCCAGCAACTAGACAGTTTTCTGGGTTTTGATAATGCTATATACTTTTTCAACCCCCCTAGTCAGATTTAAAGGCTTAACCAAAATGAAGCTCTGAACATAGTTTCTCTGAGACTAGCTTGAAATAATGATAAATTACTTCACCCTGATTCAATTCATTTAGAGATTAATAATGTGATAGCTCTTATTTTAATTAAAAAACACTGCTTTTTTTTTTTTTCCAAATCTGTTAAGAAAACAAGGAAAACAGAATTTCTGTTGTGAAGATGCATGCTTGTGCTTTAATATCTTCAAGAAAATATCTTTCAAAATTTTTTCACTGCTCCTAAGCAACCTGGGTAGCTCTATAGCCTATCTGTCTCCTAAATAATCATCTGGCCTAGAAAGCATAGCTGCACAAGTGTGTTAATAAAACAGCTCAGAGAATTCTTTTCATATTTGCTTGTTGTTAATAAAGCATCTATGCATACAGGAAGTCAGTATCATACTCAAGTGCCAGTTAAATCTCACTGAAGGACTTTGTCTTTTTACAGAGTGGGGAAGCTCATTCCCTGTACACAACTGCTGATATTGCAAAAGTGGCAGTAAATTGTCAGAGTCATTTTTACAGTCTGACAGTATTTTCCAGAGGAGACAAGATCTCCTCCATAGTCTTGCTACGTAATCTACATGCAGAGAAGGACAAAAAGAAACAGATGGCAACTTCTCCTACTTTCTTCCTGCCCCCACAAGCTGGAGTACCGCAGGCATGCTGTCTTAATGCTACACATTTTGGCAGATGGCAGCAACAGTGTTTAGCCTGTATATATGACAAAGTTATAATGGAAATATACTCAGTTAGGAGAATATCTGATTTGGTAATGATGGAGAGTGAAGTATCTTTCTAATGTACTTTGGCATTTATATTTTCTCTTTAGCTGACAAAAACTAGAAAAAAGCCAACCAACCAACCAACAAACCAAACTATTTAAGGCTTTTTTTTTTTTTTTTTCTGAGCACTGCTGGTTCAGAACCTTACTCAACAAAATGTGAGTAGATCAGTCCCTGCAGATGTCTGAGAATTAATGAAACAACAGTATTGATTAAGAAGAATTTAATAAATCTTTATTGCAATGAAAAATCTTCAGTAGGAAACTTCAAAGGAAGAAAGGATAAGTGTACAGTGTCTGATAATTACCGTGGTATTACAGTTGTGTCTGGAGTAAAAAGCACTAGCTGTTGTAATATTACTTAACTGATTTAAAAAATGAGTGAGAGTATGATTTTTAATGGGAAGTAATGTGAAATATGGTGAGCATACTGAAATAAGAGCATAGTATTCCAAATAGTGCACTTGCTTGCTTATCCATACAAATGAAAGAACATACAAAAAAGAGCATTCTCAGCGTCTGTTTTTTGACATCAGTCTCTGTTCACATGAGTAGCCCCATTGACTTAATGGGTCTATTCATGTCAAAAAAGATTTCTCATGTGACCACTGTTTTGCAGGGTTGCTTGCGCATTCTAAAAGTGACCCTCATAGCAGTGCAAATAGCTAAGTAAGGGAATTGTATGTTTCTTACCATGCAAGCCTGCAATTTCAATGATTTGGCAATCTGATCCAGGTTGAAACTAATTACTTCAGGCTTACTTTGGCCAGAAATGTATAAGTAGCAAAGAATGCCCATGGACATGAGTGACCAAGCTCTTTGAAAATGTGCTTGCCTTGCTCTTTTGTATAAATGACATTCAGGTGTAATTATTGTTTCCTAATACAATGAATCTTCACGATGAATGACACATTAACGTACAGAGAACAATTTGTAACTAACAGGTTGAAGAGGGGGAGGAAGTGCACAAAGTTACAGTATCAAGGGATATCCCATGGAAATACATGCTGAATAGTGTAAAAAGAGAAGGAAGAATGGGGATTATAAATTGCATATTCCAGAGGACTACTTATGAGGTTTCTGAGCTGTATTCTGATGTTCAGCTTGTCTTAAGAAGTAAATGGAGAGAACAGTGTAATAGCAAATTATACAAAAATTTACTTTGAATCATTTCTTCATCTAATGATAAAGCTGTCAACTTTTTGGTAATTTTTAAAAATACAGAATTAAAACTCCAGAAGCACACTGCAACTCTTGATTTCCAAGACTGTTGTTATGGATCTAACTCATCAAATAAATTAATGCTGTTGCTCTGAAAGTCAGCGCCAATGGAGGCCAACAGGAAGACTCCAAAGATTTAGTAAGCTTTTTGCTAGACATGTGTTTCACTAACAGTCCTGCCTAATTAAACCCTTTGGTAGTAAAACAAAGGTCCTATTAGCAGCATTGCAATTTCAAAGAGTGTGAAGTTAGATATTTACTCTTGTGTCTGGCATTTGTTACTTGCTTTTCTTCTTAAGCAATGACTCAGCACAGAGTCCAGCTCATTATATTGAAGAGGCACAAGTGAGGGAGGGGGACCACAAGCAATGATTTTTTCGTTCCCCCTTGAAGCCAATAAATGTGCAAGTGAAATATTCTGTCTGATACATAAGGAGATAGTTTATATTTTTGTGTAAAATGTAGCACTTTGCTTTGAAAACAAACATTAGGACAATGTCCGTTAAGATTTTTCTTTTCCAGTAGGTTTTTTCATGAAGTTGTAAGTCTTAATACCAATGCATGCCCTATTAGACATATTCTGTCTTTTCCTCCTAACTGGAATTTAGTAGTAGAAGTTTGGTGAGCAGGATTTTAAAATGTAAATGCTGTGTGAGATGGAGACAGATTTTTGTCTGTGTATAATATGACCAGGTAGAGTACTTCTTGCCATAACACAAGCATCCTATGATTTCATAGTCTGAGTGTTTCTGGGGATTTCATAGTCTCTGTGTTTCTGGACAGACTCTCAGTTTTAGAAGGAGAGAAGCTGACCAACACTTTTCCAGTGGTAACAGAAGCTTTTAATCAGAAGCTGGAAAATTAATTATCTGTAAAAGCATCTGGATGCTTTTCCTGCCTTGTAGTCATCTTCATTTGCAGTGCTTTATTCTTTCCTTGAGGACTCCATCATAAACTGAAGTTAAAAAAAAGCAAAAGCAAACCTGCTGCCATCAGCACAAGACAACAGATGCCTTGGTGGGAAATGAGCTTCAAACTGAAAATGCATACAGTGAATGGTAGGGCTACAACATGTGGCATATAGAGTGAATTAAAAAGGGGAAATTGCTCTTTCTCCTGAGCAAGCTTTTTGACATATTTTTATTCATGCATTTGATAACACTGTTATCCTAACATTGTTCTGCTTGTGAAACTTTTCCAACCATAACACACAAAAGCTTTGTTTTTTCCTTCACTGTGATGACTCTGTCCCTTGGTATTTTTCATACCTTGACATGAGGCAGTAATGGTTCTATTAGCTACACTGTATCTGCTGAGCTTGCTGTTTCCAGGGAGCATCATCATCAGTGCCTTTCTGCAGTTTCCTTATTAGCATGTGCCCTTTACTGACTCTGCAGGAGCTATCACTTAGAATTAAACATTTTCTGCTAGACCTGTCCTTACTCTGTGCAAAATGATTACAATCCATTAAGCCACCCTTTTGCTGACAGCCAGATACCACTGAGATTACAATAAAAATTGCTCTGTTTAAATATGATACCAGCTTGCTGCACTGAGTATTGATAAAAGAAAATGCTGGAAAAAATCCTGTTGGGGAAAAAAAAAAAGCTTTGAAATTATTCTTATTTAATTTTTCCTTTAACACACATTAAATGAAAAATTTCCTTGAAACACAAGTTAAGTGTTCTTCAGCATTTCCAAGTGCAAGATCTTTGCATGTCAAAACCCCCTGATGCGGAGACTATTAAGTTTTTTTCCTTGAAGAAAATGAGAACACCATTGTTGTCATTGTTGACTTGAATTTCAACATGCTGTTTATTTTTGGGACGTATTTGTCTTCCTTTCAAACCTTATTCCAATAGATCCTCAAAGTGCCATTGTACAGTTACCTTTATTTTTACCAATATACCACTTTCAGCATTGTAGATTATTTTGATGTGAGCTGCTCCAAGTGAGTGTAATGCTCTTGCTGTAGCTTCTTTGGAACTGGTAGGAATTACTGTTGCGTACATAAGAGACGGCATCTAAGATCTCTCTAAGTACGTGTTTTCTCTTTAGGTGCTTTTTTCTAAGAATTTTGTTCCATAAGTGGAATGCTACTTGAACTTAAAGCCTCCTGCATCACTACAGTGCCTTATAGGCAAGACTGTTAGAAGGCACAGTGAAGTCCTCTTTGTAAGTGAAAGCCTAAGGATTCATTTTGTAATTTTGACACTTTTTTGCTTTTATGAGCATGTTGCTTTGCTTTATCTCCATCTCACACTAGCCTAAATCATTGTAACTGTGATCAGACTCAGTCCTGCTGTTTCTGAAGAATGGCACTTAGTAGATATAAGAAGGAAAACTCCCTGCCATGAAGAAGTTACCATATGAACTTATCAGTGTACTCATAACATATTTTGTAAAATGCTTTACATTTGTAGCCTTGAGGAATGCTTTCCTTTAGCATCTAGTTGTTTTTTCATGTTTTACACATGAACCTGCATGCAACTCAAGGAAAGATAGATCACTATCACATTAAGATTTGCATGCCTGCATCATAATATTCATATGCTTCATTTACATGGGGTGATCAGCTACAAAGAAATATATTGTGTAATACATAATTTCAAATTAATATCCATTTTGGAGAACACCTGCCTTACTATCACATTGTAGCTTATGTATGAAGTTTCTGAAGCAGAGAAAAGGGCCAGTTTGAATAGGTCTTCATGGGATACAAAAATGTTTAAAGACATTTTCACCGCAGAATTTTTATATCTGAAGATAAAATAAGTGCTATTTCAGAGATTTGTTGAATTACAAAACATAGTTAAGTGCATGTGTTTTCTGCCAACCCTTTTAGCATGTGAAGACTGTCTCATGTATCACCATACTTTTCTTTAAGCTGTGCTTCAGATTTCAGGGATTTACCAAGAATTATTTCCGTAATTTTTACTGAAAGATAATTTTTTTCTTGTTGAAACCACAGACCTATTAATCACTTTCTATTACACTTACAATTAAAGATAAACCAGACTTAAATGTTACCTGTTGTGTCCATTCTTCTGGATACAGAATATTTTTCGAAGTCATACACTGCATCATATATTAACATTTAAATCATGCTGAAATTAGGCTGAAATCAAGTTAGTCATGCCTAACCTGATTGGGTCGTGAAACTAAGGTTGACAGCAAGACTACTTGAACTGCAACTGCGCCATATACAGCTTAAACCAGCTCAAACATAGGCTTCTCATAGGACTCATCTCAGTGGTATGAAAGCTGTACTGGAGCAGGGTAATCTGAATCAGTCAGAGAGAGCTGATTAACAACTGCTCATTAAATCAGCATTAACAGCAGCTCTGGAACAACCCTAGTGCTTAAAAAGCTTCCTTCTACACAGGAGCTCGTGTGAGAAAGCCTATAAGGAGCCGTTATTACCTCCTTTCTACCGTGAAATGAATCCAGAACTCCTCTTTGACCACTGTATGTATCATGTGGCTCTTGACTGTATGGGCATATTGGTATGTGGTCTATAAGGTCCTATACCTACAGCATAGCATGAGAGCTAGAATCTGTTATCACTGAAATATGTGAAATCTGTGCAAAAATGCCATTAAACTCACAGACTGTATATTCAAATAGTGCATTTAATACACTTGGAAAGCTTTTGTGTATGAGCTAGGATTTCATACCGTTTTCATCAAATAATCCTGTACATCTAAGGTCTGTATGAGCTACTCTGTCCTATATGAATTGATGTGAACATGCACAGCAATGGAGCTAACTCTGCCTGCAGGCAGGCACCAACAGAAGCTAGGAGATGTTTTCCCATTATGCTTTCGGGCAGCTACAGGGCATGTCTTCCAAGTGCCTGGGAATATATGTGTGCATATTTATTTATTTATTTTCAACAGCACTTGTTTTGTAGATCATTTGCTGGTATTTGAACTACCAGTTATCTATAGACCAGAGATGGAAAAAGAATGCCCCAGTGGAGCCTGGTGCAAGTACAAAGAATGGGCATGTATTATGTATTAGACCTCAAGTTATTTCTTTTGCTGGGTAAAGCAGTGAAGTACGCTCACCACATTGAACCATGAGAAAGAAATACATTACTGAGATATTCTGGGGACCAGCACTGGTCCTGAGGGCCGAAATCAGTTGAGCTTCAAGTTCTTCTTTCACTGGAGTTGAAAGCAAGGACAAAATCTGTATCAACGAAAAAGGCCAGTGAACCTGGAACAAAGAATAGTGTTTGTAGCCAACTTACACATATGTAAGCATATGGGTCCACATTTTGTGGCTCAAACATAGATGACTGTCCAAGTCAGGGAACTCCAACAGAGCTCCCAGTTATTTCCGTCAAGCTGCCAGTACACAGTGTATTTCCTTGTTCCTGTAGATTAGACTAGACTAGACTAGAACAACCTGAATCAGAAATGGTTGACAAATCTTGTCTTTAATAGAAATTTAATTTTTAGCTCCAAGTTTATGTTACCATTCACAGGTACATTAGTCTCGCATATAGTCTTTTCAGATTCCTAGAGCACAGGACTCTTGGAGAAGGATGCTCTCAAATCTTAATTATTAAGTGACAATAGCTCTTCTGCTTCATTCAGTCATTTGCTAAATCTCTCTAGCACTGATAACAAAAAATGAAACTTTGTCCAGTGTAAAACACTTCCTAGAGAGTTTTATTATTGCTACTTACACGTCCATATTTAAAGATACACATTTATTATTTATTATTATTTTATTATTTATGTTTTCTCTTTTTTTTTTTTTTTTTTCTTTGTCTTCAAAACTCACAGAAAAACTGCAAAAATTCATTATGGCTTATATGCCACACACCTTGTGATGTGACAGGTGCTCCACTGATGATGTCATTCATGTACATACACAGAGAGGCTGACAGCTTTTGTATGCCTGCCGAGTCAGCAAGTGTTGTGTGATAGGTGGATTGTTCTATCTTTTTGATTTGCATTGTACATGCAGTGCCACGAGGGGCAAAAAAAAAAGTCTAGGATCACAAAGGTAAAATTTAGGACTAAGGAGTGACAAATCTAGTAAAATTGTAGGTATTTAAATAATTTTCTTCAAAATAAAAATGTAAAGAAACTGCTGTTAATTAAAACAAGTGTTTCAAGTATCTGTTGCATGTGAACAAAGATGAGAATTGTACCAAACTATTCCTACTCAATAGAAAATAATTTGCTTTCTAGTCTACTCATTTTTTTTAATATTCTTGTACTATCCTCACTAGTAGCTACATCCAACTGCATGAAATTTTCATGTAAAAATGCACCTATAATCAAAAGCATACATAAACCCAGAAGTCACAGACAAAATTTTCACGTGATTGGCTTTTACTGCCATGTTCAGAATTAGCAACAATAAAAGACCTTTTCCATTTTCCAGTTAAATTTAAAGAGTGCTATGGAGGTTCAACTCATTAATCCATGAGTTTCTTTTTCTTTTAGCTCTATTGACCTTACAGCACATGAAATACATCTTTCTGTCCCAGAATTGTGGAGCAGAAATTGTGATTGTCTTAATATTTATAGAAAATTTACAATAATAAGGTCTAATCAGAAGGCTCTGCTGTACATTACTGTAAATATTGCATCATTTACATAATAGATTAACAGTCTGTTTCACACCTTGCATTTCTCAGCATAATTTCCATCTGAAGCTTTAGACTTTTAAGTAGCTCATGGCTACAAATCAGATATTGCTACATCCCAGATGTGAGTACATTGTCTATAGGTTCAAAAGAGAAGGCATGCTTTTGAAAGTTTTGCCTTTAGTTTCCTACTTTGTGTGTGTATAGTTACATGCTCTTCAGAATTTCTTACCTTTTATAGGTTCTTTTCTCCTGAGTTGCCTCTTTCATTAAAAGGAAATAAATTGAACAGGAATTAAATAGGAAGAGGAATGAGGTATGTCCTAAAGACTGAAATCTAACCCAGAAAATAATGAATTCTGGAAAAAAGATATTGTTTGTAAATGATTTTAATCCTAAATATTTGGGTTATTATTATACATGATATAAAGTCCAAACCTTACAAAATGAAGCAGCTTTATTGTTACAGTGCTGAAGACATATTGTTCCAAAATCATGACTATTTCTAGCCCTAAAACATGGATTTTCGCTCTTTACAGTATGCATTTGTAAAATTAAAAAAAAAAGTAGCAATATGTATGTGTGCATAATCTGCATATTTAGATACATTAAAATTTAAAATAATGACATTTGCTTTATGTGACTTAAACAAACAAACAAAAACCATATGCATTTCCATTTGCAGTTTTAATTCATTCGTAAGTACCAAGGAACAAGCATAGGGGAATTTAGAAATCCAGATTTTTATAATAACTTTTTGTATTTGTATACAAAACGCATTCTGCATCTTTTAACACTTTTTGGCATCATGTTTTATTAAAGAAGATGCAAAGGAAAGGTAGTGCTAGAACTCTGAGTTAATTCATAGATGAGAGAGCAGAGTATAATTAAGTTTTTTTTTTCGAGGGTGTTCAGCAGCAAGGTAGCTGCTTGGTGGCTACCGTTTGTCTATGACTGCAAGATTCAAAGAGCTCTAACACAGGAGTAAGCAAAGCAACACAGACAGTGTATTAATATGTTTTTCACTGTGTTTTGAAGTCAGTCTTAACATGTGAAGGAGTCGTTTTAATAGCTCTAATTTTTTTAAAGCATATCAAAGGTGAAATATTAAAACCAAGCAATATAAAATACAGACTGTCATGTGAAAGATAATTTGTCATTTCTGCAATCAGTTTTGCATTTTCCATTTTGGTGATATGTCTTTCTGGCTATTAGCTCAGCTATTAATCTGTACTATTATCCTTGGATGTGTTTAATTTTCTGGGAGGGATAAGGTTGTTCTAGTACCTTTTTATAGTTGTTCCGCTGATCCATGAGCCTAATAAACAAACTGTCATTCAAAATAATGATTTTAAAAGACTGACCTTGAACTTGATGCCAGACAACATTTTGTTTTCTCCGTGTTACTTCATTCAGAATATACTCTGTATACCATGCAGCTCTTGCTTGGGTACTGGTAGTGTGAATGATGGACATTCACATGAACATACCATAGTGAAAATGTAGACTTCTTTGTAGTAAAGCATTGCTTACTTCATAGACAACAGAGATAGTTGTCTTTTCAGTATATTAATTCTATGATTCTGTAAATTAGAACTCAAGCATAAATTCAGTAGTTATGATTGGAAAGGTTTACATCCTTCGTGTCCTGTGAAAATTGTACCTTATTTCTGCAGTTGGCAAGAGTGGGGAGTAAATTGTTTTGTTGTGGCATTCATGAATTGTCATTTTACATGTCTTCTTATACCATTGATAATAATGCCAGCCTGATTAATGTGTCCATTGTTGTGGCTTTGTTTTTAAAAAGCTTCAAAAGGTCTCAGTGTTTTACGTCAGTGTTTCTTGGAGCTAATTGTATCTGACTTTAGGCAAACTGGAATGTTTTTGGCTACTTGACATAAATGTAAACTCTTTAAGGAGTAGAGAATAGAATTCAATGCAATCTATAATGCAGAGACAGAAAATCAGAGAAGAAAACTTTCTGTTACTTTTAAATATTTCAAAAATTTTCAGAGTTTGTAGCATTCTTCAAATAGAATGGACAGGTTTGTGATATAGGTGAGCAGAAAAAAAGCCATAAAAGGAAAAAAAAAAATCCCAGATTAGATTTTACATTCATCTTGAATAGGTGGATTTAGACATAATTAACGTGCTGTTATTACTAGTGGCTGCCTGCAATGAAAGTTATGCTGTAATAGCTATGTGCTACAAGGGCACAAAAGTCATTGTGGAGCTGTCTTGTTTGACATTAGTATCAGGAAGAAAGAGGCATGGGGAGAAGGAAAGGGTAATTAAAGCGAGCTTGTTTGTTTGTTACTAAGCAAATTTTTTTGAACAGTGATGACCTATGGTTTTAACTGAATGAATAAGTGGATAACTTTTAAAATATATGCTGCCTTGTGTTTTTATGGTTTTCTTTTTAGTTTTGAAAGAATATGCATTTCGAATTAAAGAAGACAGAATACTTAAATATACTGAGAAAATCAAGAAGCAGTTATGGATACAGATAATTTCAAGGGAATTTAAAAAAAATGGATATTTTTGTTTGAAAAATGTTTCTTTTATTAAGAAATCTTAGTTTTCTTTGAGATAATTTTAAACTTTGAGACCTTCAACTGGTTCTATTTTCTTTAGAATCTATTTCTGAATATCTTTTTTTGTTTATGTGACTGTTACATGTGATGTGATACACCAGGATATTATTGGTGTTTCAGTGTTACCTGAAATCAGAAATTGTTCTTCCCAGTAAATAGCTGAGTAAAGAAACTGAAAATAAAACAGAAACCTAACATTTATCTAAAAATTCCACATTGCTTGATGAACTAATATTTCCTTAAACTTGAACCATTTTCTAGTTATTTCTAGTTTAATTCATTGGTTTGGGTTTTTTTTTTTTAGCAAGCTGTCAATATATTGCGCGCAGTAAGCAGCAGAAATTCAAGACATTTAAATATTGACAAAATGAACTTTATTTACTCATCAAATAAAAAAAAAATCAAAGAATTGCAGAACAATGACATTCATTAAAATATGGAAAAGAAAGAAATGAAAAATCTCAGATGCTTTTATGTCATGTCTTGACAACATCTTTTGAATTCTGAAGGAAAAAAGATAAATTGAAATCTCTACATCTTGCCCTTGAAATCTATATGTCTAAGTAGCTTCATTAACATACTTCAGATGACAAAATCAGTGTGTAACTTTTATGTATATTTACAACAAATCACAGTATTTGTGACACGCTAGTCTTCTGTCTCTTCATGAATTATGTATAGTGAAAAATTGACATAGTCTTCAAAACAGGTCTATCACAAAAATACATAACTTTGTCTGTTGTGACCTGTTTATTTCTTTTTATCCTATTTCTCTAAAAAACTCCAACCCAACCCAGGATGTTTGAAAGAATTACTGCAGACTTTTTTCATTATTGTCTCAGCTGCTGGATTGTTTTGGTAACTGAAAAACTTCAGGAATGTCAGATTCTCTATCTTATTGTCCATTCTGCCACCAGTGAAAACAATGCTTAATCATATATTAAGTGTAGAAAAGAACATACAAATTGTAATTAATCTTTAAAATTTTATTGTGGGGGATATAATTTCAGTTGAAAGAGAAAGTTTTTACATAGAATGTCATATAATTATGAAGAGAGAATCTATTATGGATACAAGGTTATTCATGTGAAGATGCAGTAAGTGACTAGTATTTTTCAAATATCGGTTATCTGCAACTCTTGTTTACTATCTGCCTGGGCCATGCTGAATTGAGCTGAGTCATAGGACTTTAGCTACTATAATAAACAAAGGTTAGATTAGAATTCGTATGAATAGTCTTAAAATGAAAAATAATTATTAAAATGACACATTTTAGATTTTGTTCTTACTATTCAATCCAGAAAAATTTGAATATTCTTGAAATAGAAATTAATAGTTACTTCTTTTTTTTTCTTTTCTTCACCATAGAGAGGATACTGTTATCAAAATATCCTGAAAGATGTTTTAATCTAATTAATTAGGAGTGGTTTTTTTTTATTTCTCCATTTATTTGTATGTGTAACTAGAGCCTTTACTTGTCTTTATTATTTTTTTCCTTGACAACCAACCAGTGCTGCTACCATAATTCATTTTGCTTAACACGGGCACTTTGAACAAAGAAAGTTGCTGTAAAACATCATGGGCTGTCAAAATAATTTGGGTTGATTCCTACATTATTACTCTGCATAGTATCTTACTCTTTAAAAAGTCATAACATTTTTATTGTAGAAGAATCCTGAAAAATAATTTCTGCTGTTCAGATTTGAATTTATGAAAAATCTATGAGAAATTTGGAAAGAAAAATGAATCCTTAATACTGGAATTCTCATATAATATTATAGAATTATCATTCATTTAGATTTTCATTCAAAATAAGCACTCCAGAGGGCACCTATGAATTTGAGCATCCTTGGCATGTATTTTTAAACATAATGTAGAGACTGCAATAAATAAAACTTCCAAAAAAAAGCAGTACACTTCTGTCCTCCCACTCTCTAACAACCCATTTAATTCCTAGTCATAAGACCTGTGCAACTCCATCACACCTTCCCACAAGATATTCCACCTGTTACTGCCTCAGTCTGCTCACACAGATGGACTTTGTAGCATACCCAGAGCATCAACAGTTTATGGCTATTTTAGACCTTGGCAAGGAAAAGCATTCCAGAGGAAAAGTCCCTTGCAAAAGAATGCTTTGCCAGCAGCTCTGCAGTCTTTTTTAGAGGGAAAGTGAGTTTGAGGACATCTGCAGGTGTTAAAAATGGCAATGTAACTTGTTCAGACAAGTGCTGAGCACAACCCAGATCATCATTTTTGCAAAAAGTCTGTCTACTATATCATTGACTCAAAGCACTAGTTTGTTATATACTAAGATGGTCTCATTTATAGTGACCTTTTTGTACCTATGCTTTGAATACTACCAGCTGCTTTTTATTGCATTTAATGGATCATTCAGTTTGCCTCATATTATTTAATATTATCTCCATGTGTGACAATGTTAAGCACAAATTAATGATTGTTTAAAATATTAAACTATTCTAGTAATTTGCATTTTGCTCTAGATTGCAAATGTGTCCATTGATTGGCTTCCTATTGTTTTTC
Organism: Psittacus erithacus; assembly: GCA_009867235.2. Lineage (NCBI taxonomy): Eukaryota > Metazoa > Chordata > Aves > Psittaciformes > Psittacidae > Psittacus > Psittacus erithacus. Next base: position 25,205 of record WYDI02025730.1, on the reverse strand, counting down.
CCCATCATAATATAATTTGTCATGAAGTTCTCCTAAATCATACTCCGCAATTTAGTAATGTTTGTTAATTTGTAATTAAAACCAAAATTATATGGTAGAATGAGGCTAGATCCATCACAAATATATATAAGCTTTGCTAGTAATTCCTTAGAACTGAATGCAGTGCTTAAGCAGGGAATTTTTTTCATGTTCACATGTCTTTGTAGGATTTTATGTTAGACTTCTTTTATCATTCTGATGTAAAGCTCTGTGGAGGACATCAAAGACCAACATCCATATATTTTGTGGGTCTGTATGCATTTTACATGTGATGGTAAGGTACTCAAGATGCATATGTGTGCACATATGTATTTTGATTTTGCTCATTTTCCACAGACATTAAAAGAACTTCTAAACCAGTACAGAGTAAGATTACAAAGACTCAAAATTTCATCACCTTCTAAAGGTTTAAGTAATTTAACTCTTTAAAGTTGCATATGTCATTTTTCTGTCTCCCGCATACTGAATTAAGAAATATAAATTTGGAGCTCAAAGGAGTAAAATGTCCGTAATTTTCTGCTGCATTCCTTAAAATGCTGGTCATATATTGTACAAATGGCAGTTTGTTACAGTGTCCCATTGAGAAAAAATATTTACCAATAATTTCTCATTAAATGCTAAAACAAAAAAGTATTTATTTAATAATTGAAAAAAATTAAAAAAAAATGTGTGTATTTAGGACAAGTGGGACTATATTTTGAATCACAGAATTCTTTACTGGTCTATATTAGTGTGATCAGTTTGAGATTCTCATAGCTGGATGCAAAATCAAGGAAGCAAGTAATTCATAGAATTGTAGAATCATACAACAGTTTGGGTTGGAAGACACCTTAAAGATTATCCAGCTCCAGCCTTCCTGCTGTGGGCAGGTGTACCTTCCACTAAACAAGTTGCTCAAAGCCCCATCAAGCTTGGCCTTAAACACTTCCAGGGATGGGACATCCACAGCTTCTCTGGGCAACTTGTTCCAATGTCTCACCACCCTCACCATAAAGTATTTCTTCCTAATATCTAATCAAAATCTATCCTCTTTCAGTTTAAAGCCATTCCCCCTTGTCCTATCACTACATATTTTGTAAAAAGTGCCTCTCCAGATTTCATGTAGGCCCCCTTAAGGCACTGGAAGGCTGCTCTAAGGTCTCCCCAGAGCCTTCTCTTCTCCAGACTCAACAACCTAAACTCCCTCATCCTATCTTCCTAGGAGAGGTGCTTCAGCCCTTTTATCATCTGTGTGGCCTCCTCTGGACTCACTCAGCAGGCCTATGCCCCTCTCATGTTGAGGGCCCCAGATCTGAAGACAGTACTCCATATGGGGTCTCAGGAGAACAGAGCTGAGGGAGAGAGCCACCCCCCTTGACCTTCTGATCACAATTCTTTTGATGCAGTCCAGGATATGGTTGGCTTTCTGAGCTGTAAGTGCACACTGTCAGCTCATGTTGAGCTTCTCATCAACCAATAACTCCAATTCAAATTATCTTACTGCTGGGGAAACAAAGGACCTGCCTATCAGACACCTTGCAGCAAAGTCTGGGCTTTTGTCAAGCATCCTGTTTAATATACTGGAATGAATCCAAAAGAGGGCCACCAAAATATTAGAACATATGACATCCAAGGAGAGGTTGAAAGAACTGAATTTTCTGGCTAGGCTGGATTCTGTTTTCAGCGTATAATGGGTGGTTGACCTGGGTTTTTCTCAGAGCTGGACACCATCAAGAAAAGGGACGAGGTTCACAAGCTGCAACAAGAGGGATTCTAATTAGATATAGGGTAGAAAAATTTCACCACAGAGATAGTCAAACAGTACTACAGGTTGCCCAGAGAGGTTACAGAACCTCCATTCTTGGAAACTTGATTGGGCAAGGCCTTGAACTTTCTGCTTTCAAACTGTCCCAGGTTGGGGTAGGAGAATGAACCATAGGCCACATCTACCTAAACTATACTATAATTTGTTGTGCAATATATGTCTTATACCACCTGAGGCAGTGATTGGTAGTTAGCGTTCCCTACAACACAGACACAAGGTCCCTGGAAAGATGAAGTTTATGGATAAGATTTTCATCTAATATAAATTGGCATATCTTATGTGAAGTCATCAAAGGTTAACTAATTTAGTGTTGGTAAAGCTCTGCTTTCACATCCTTTAGAATATAATTTGTGGGTTATATTTAGTTAGATCACTATTTTGTGTCAAAGTATTTAATCTAAGGGGTTTGGAAATTTTCTGTTCCCACTATTGCTTTAATGTTATCATGCTGTTCCGCATCTGCCTTTCAACTATAAAAAGTGGGATTTACCCATGAACAGAAATGCTAATTTATGCTCAAGTACTCAATTAGGTACTCAGATCTCTGTAATATTCTGTTTTGACATTTCCAGGCCAAATTACCTTCGGAATTATAACCTATTGGCTTTACTGGAAACGAGTTGGGCCTGGAGTTTCAAATGATAAAATTAATTATCGCCCTTGCCTTTTTTTTTTTTCTTCCTCATTGGTCTCAGTAAAAAATATTGTTTATTGCCCTTATTTTAGTACACTCTCAGATTAATGGTGAACTGCTTTCTGACTTCTGTGTTATTTAACAGAGGAATCCTTTGTCTTTAGCTTCTTTGTTCCTCTGTTAGGGGGAACCTGTCAATCTAGGAACCAAGAGCTATAAGGGAAAAAATGTTTCTAAAATAAGGTATTTTTGCTTGGTTATGGGTTTGTGGGGTTTTTTTGTTTGTTTGTTTTTTGGTTTCTTGGTTTTGTTTTTGTTTTTTTTTCCAGTTGCCAGTGACAGGTAATGAGATATGTGTGTACTTTATGTTGTCCAGGCAAAGGAATACCTAAACAGTTAAAAAGTTATTGTTCTGTGTTAATGCTCAGAATTTATCACCAACTCTGGAAATAATTAGGCACCAAAACAATCAACAGTTATTTTAATTCACCCATTCAGATTTTTATTACATGGTAGCTGAGACTCATGCCCATTTTGGGAGGCTACGTTTGTGCAGGCTCTTACCACACTGTTATCAGACATTAATGCACGTAAGTGGATACATTGTGCTAATTATTTTAGACAGTTTTACAAATGTATGGCTTGCCACTGAGTATGCAAAACTGCTTATGAAATTCAAGGCTTACAGTATGAAAAGCTGATCATTAAATTGTCAAGTATTCTGATTCAACCAACATAAAAGCAGAAGTACAATTTCATAATTTTTATAGTAATAGTTTCAATCTGTCTACATAAAAAAGTAATATCATAAGAAATTCAGCATAAGAAATATCTCACTTCTCAAAACCTAATTAAAAATTAATAACAAACTGTACAGAAACTGATGATAACAGAAAAAAATGCCGGTACCATTTTATTCCAGTACCTAATTTGGAGTGAGGATAATCTCTGGAGTGATGGTATCCTTTAGCTTCCTTCCTGACACAGAATAATATCCTTGAGGATGTCTATAGAGGGTGCAAAGTATAAAAGGAAACCAGCGTTTTCAAACAGAGTTTTTCTGCTGATTTAAGAGCAGGGGAATTTTTTATGACAACTCCTAGTTGTAAAAGGCAATTCATTCACATACATAAGAAATGGGTCTGGAAAAGATTCATTGTGTCATCAAATCCAGTTCCCTTTTTTGAAGCCCAACATACAATCTTATTTACCAAAGTTATCAAATACAATCTTAGAACTATTTTTTCCCCTGACTGTTCCTAGTGGAAATAACTTAATTTATTTGAGGATTTATAAACCTTTCTGATTTCTAAGTTTTCTTCACAGTTAAGTTGCAAGCATTTGGGTCATTCAGGCGAACATTATATTTTTTTTTAATCTTTTCTCTTTTCCTGTTTTCCCTGATATTCCCAGTAACAGTTTATATGACTCTGAGGCTCACATTTACAATAAAAAGTTTGTTTTGAATGATCCAGAAGTATAACTTTTTGGGCCTGATTTAAAATGAGTGTGAGCTTTGCCTGCTCTGGAAATATGATTACTTGATTTCATAAATTTTAAGGAAATGTGACTCAATGAAGTCAGGAGACACCACAGTTAATCTGAGAATTCTGGTTTGTTTTACTTGATTCAGTTTTACAGACAATCTGTCTTGTTTTTCTGTAAGAAAAATGTCAGTCTGTTCATGGCCTGCAAAAATCCTGAAAGAACACCTTTTATTCAATTAGCATGAACTAGGACTATAGCATTCAGGCATGCATTTAAGTGAAAACAATAAAAAATCAATATGCTATAGCCTATGAATGTTAAAGGCCTAAACTTACTCTTTGTCAGTTTGCAAGTCATTATCCACTGTAGAGATAAGTGATTACTACTTTGCTCTGTTGTTTATAGCAGTAACACCTGACAATAATTACACCATTGACAGCAGTTTCCCCGAAATGATTTAGGATGTAGTAGCTCAGATGAAACAGGCTTGGATAAGGCACAACTGATTCAATTGTATCTCAATGACGATGAATTCAATTAAAAATACATGTCCAGGTTTTCTATTCTGATATTTAAATTTTTTTTTCTTTCAGGCTACAGATATTTTTGAAGTAGTTAAAAGGATAAAAATTGACCACTGTACAAGAATCAGCTTCTCACAAATATTTATCATTTTGTGTGTGTTGATATTATTCAATACAAGAGAAGAAAGCAATGCACACTAAAGCGAAAAGTCTGTTTAAACACTGCTCCGAAAAGTTTTAAGAATTATGTAATAAATTATTACCATTGAGGCTAGAGCTGACTTTAGGGTTTTTGCATCATGTAACTTCTATTTCACAAGTAAGAAAGAGGTCTTCTGTTCTGCTTCCTCATATATAGAATTTCTTCCACTGCTTATTTTACTCCAATTATATTCCTGGACACATACTATAGTGAAGTATGCTTCTGCTCTGCTATGTATGCGTAAAAGCCCATAAAACACCATTTCTTGTATTCATGCAGTTTCTTGTATTCGTGTCTGGGCAAATATTTGCATCCCTCTTATGGGAGTGTACTAGATTTGTGAGGTTGTTGATAGCTGGCTTCTGTTTCCTTTATGAAGCCTAACTGTAGCTTGATTGAGTTGATAAATCCGTTCCACATGCTTTCGAGATTTGTGATAAACAGCCACTATTTACTCAACGCAGTGTGATAATATGATCTTAAAGATGAAAGCAAAGGCAGTTTTGATTAAGATAATGTCTAATTAATGACACCAACTCTTTCTGGACGCCTCCTCTCTGTGATTCTTTTGGGGCACCTATTACTGTATCTGTAAACTGTAAATGAAATTATAATAGTGATATTAAGATTCATAGTAGTCTTATTTGTTTTCGTCTTTCTCACTGTTCAGAATTTTATTCCTTCTTCTTTTCTCTGTTTGGATTTTCTTTTGTTCATCTTCATTTGACTCCTTCCTAAAAAACAGTGATTATTTGAAAAGATAATTCAGAAAGGCTTAAAAAAAATACAGATTATATCTTTTCCTCCAAATAATAATTTTGGCCAAAGTTTACGATTCTGAGAAAAGAAAAAATGTTCATCAGACATTTGACTTGAAATAGAACAACTTTTCCTTATTTTCTTAAAGCTTGATGATTCTGAAGACAGTCAGCTATCATTTGCAGTGTGAGTAATCTCTCCAAATATGTTCATTTCTTTCATGACTCTATGGAGTGGTACTTGTAAAACATAGCATCAAGTTCCAACCTTGCAGTTTTAAAAATGTTAAGAATGAAGTTTCCAAGGTAAGTAACCAAATTAAGAAAATTTAAGCCAATTAAACTAAATTAATACTCTCCCCCCAAAATCAGTATAAGAAAAATTAGCTTTTATGTAACTGCTTTGACTCCACAGATAGAAAATTAACCTTCTTTTACACAGAACTGAAGAAAAAAACAAACTGAACAAATCAATTACCTTTCAGAATTGCAGATCTTGAAGTATGTTATGATGCAAGTCTGTACTGGTGCTGACTGCTTGTGTCTCTGTGGCAGTGCTGACTCTTCTGAAAAGTTTGAATCCTGTTCTGAATAATCATAGAATCATAGAATGGTTTGGGTTGGAAAGGGCCTTAAGACCATCTAGTTCCAACCCCTCTTCCATGGGCAGGTGTGTCTCACCCTAGACCATGTCACCCAAGGCTCTGACCAGCCTGGCCTTGAACACTGCCAGGGATGAAGCGTTTACTGCTTCTTTGGGCAACCTGTGCCAGTGCCTCACCACCCTCACAGCCTTTCCATAGGTAGACATAGCATAATAAAGTAACCTTTAAACCCTCTATGTTTCTCATTTTGTTTATGACACCAAACACAGATATCACTTTAGGGAACAGGTCCTCCTTGTTTCAAAAAAATTTTTTCAGTAGTCCTTTGAGACAATACTGGACCTTTCCTGCTCAGATACCACACAGATTTAGGAAACAGTTAATACTGGCTAAGATGGAGAAACAAAATCCATTTCTTTGACACAAGGAAAGAAACCCACCAAAATAAAAAAAAAAACCAAACAACCAAACTAAAAAACTACCAGGCTATCTGATCTCTTGTTAATACTCTAGGCACTCACTGAAGGAAATCATTTGAAATCTATGCAAGGCTTATTTTTTCAGTTGCTGAAGTCAGTTTCATATGCTGTATCTCCACTGAAAATGGAAACAGTACATTTAGTACAACAGTTGTGTAAATCTAACATTAAATTACGTGGTAATTGAGAAGTATTGATACTTTTTATCAACTCATTACTGTGTTCATTAATTGCTATATCAACCAGGGGAGTAATTCAATAGTTATGAGTAATAGTTAAGGATCACCTGAAAAGACTGGGTAATTTCACAGTTGGACTTCTGTAGTTGTTAGTGTAACTGCTTGTACAATTGCTCATATTAATAGCACCTAGAATACCATATTTATGTATTTATATAGTCCACTTAATCAGAATTTATATTTCCAGATTTCACTAATATGATCAAGAATTTGCTTGGACCTTGAGAGAAAATTGATAAAATATCAATGCTATCTTTCTTTTATTCAGAGCAAGCCTATATTTAATGAGCTAAATTTTTAATATTTTTTGCTAGGAGTTCCATTTTCAAATTCTATTATTTGTCAAGGATGCTTTTATCAGTATTGCTTATTAGTATTTTTATTAATTTTCATAGGCTACCTACTGATATATTCTATTCTGTGTCACTGACTATTTTTGCTTATCATTTGCTATTGAGTTGTGTTTGTTGGAAATTTTTAAGGGTCTGACTCATCATGATTCTTTCCTTAGTTCAGCTGCATAGTAATAGATAGTATTAAAAAAATGACCTCCCATCAAATTCAGTGGAGATTTTACAGATAATTTTATAAAAATTTAGTCTCCTTTTTTTTTCCCCATAAAATATTCAGATGTGATCTTAACAAAGTTCTGCTGGTGATTAACCCTCTCTTGCTACATGGTCATGCACACAGTTCTTTCCTTTGTCATTTTACTGTAGAAAGAATGAAAAAAATACAGAAAATTGTTAAAAATTAAGAGAAGCCTTTTTGAATGCAAACATTCTTTTTCTATTTCAGCTCTTCTTAGAAGAGTTGAAATAGGAACTTTAGTTTTCTTTTTAGAGCTATGTTACAACATGACAGAGACATTCAAGACACTAGAGATAAGGTCTGTTAGCAGCTCCATTTATAAACCACCTCTGTCTCTCCACACTGTTGTAAAAGCTTTTTTGAATTGCTTTTTAGACACTTTGGCAGCAACAAACTTATCACTGGTTACTTACAACATAGAAAAAGAAAATCAAATCTTAATAAGGTAGGTGATAAGCGAACAAGTCCATTGAACTTCTCAGAATAGTGTCTGTCCTTACAGGGTATTAATAGCATGTTCTCCTTAAGCAGCTGTAAATTAAGAATAGACTAAGGCCATCAACAAAATGTTTATCTGAGGTCAAAACAGATTTAGATATTCCACCTCTTATTTCAGAGATACACATAGATATACTTACCATGTACACCTTAATCCTTTCTAGTGAAATTAATGTTAAATTTCATATAGCGATCTCTTTACCCTCAAACAGTTTAGTGAAGCCCCTAGGAAACAAAGATGTTTATGGCTCATGCCATTTTATATTATGGTCTCACATGATTAACTTTTCAAATTTGTCTAGGAAGACAGACAGGTTTATACATTTTTTTTCGTTAGCTCAGAAGCACAACAAAACATACGTTCTTAGGTAAGCTTGTGTCTTCAGGCTTCTATGGAGTTTGGTATCCAACCATAAAGCATCCAGGATGGTACTTCAAATTAAGGCATTTAATGCTCTGTATTGATTTTAGACACTATCAGAAAGTAGCTAATGCTGGCAAGTAAGCAGCCTGGATCAGTGTATGAGATGCAGCGATTTGAAGTCTGTCCAAAGTTCAAGGTTTGTTGCAGAATAGCTAAAATGTAACTAGTTTCATTCTGGTATCCCCATGAAATACAGTAGTAGAACTAATTTGATGTATACAACCTGAGTGATGATTTTAACTAGTTTTGATGTAGATTGTAAATACACTAGTTGGTTGTGCTTGGTTTTAACAGGAGGCAGAGCTGTATATCAGTGATATAAGTCATATGGCAAAAAGGATAAAAATGAGTATCATTGAAAAGTGTACTGCATGCCTTAGAACTTTGTTTTTCAAGGCACTGAAAATGAATCAATACATATAAAAGGGCTTTAATGCAGTAATCCAGAACCAAACACAAACCAGCAAATTTCTCATTTGGAAAAAAAAACAAAACCACCTCCAAATCAGGTATTTATTTAACATTTATCCTATCTTTGTAATTAAAACTGCTTTATTCTTTGCAACAACAATGATTAATATCTTTTTCACCCAACAGAGAATAAGTAGTTTGCCTTTTTACCTTGGATTTTCTAGGATTTGTGTGTTTTTTCAGATGATACTTCCAATAAATCATATTTAATCCTAAGTATTACATCATTGCATTTTTCAGCAAAGCTGCATGCAAGGTTTTTCAGCAGTACTTGAGAAGGTAAATGTTTAGATGGAATTAATTTTCATAAAACATTTGAGAAAGTAGTTACTCCAGATGTGGGTGGAGATTCCAAAAGATTAGTCAACCTCAGAACAGTGCTGGAGGAGAATATGTTCTGTCACTGTTCCGTCTAATCAGCTCCTTTTCTGACAGATCTCTGAGTGTACTTGAAATGCAGTAAACTTTCTGTGAGTACAGCAGATGCAGAACTTATGGAAATATCAACAAGATAGATGCCATTGGAGAGAATGCAAAAAAAGCTGAAAGAAGCAAAGATTTTGCTTGTAGCCAGGACTATTTAGCAAGATTTTTTTTGCTACTTTTAATAAAAACAAATAAGTAAAGCCTGTAAAATACCATTATTATTAAGGTGACCTGAAAAATTTATAAAGCAGATAGGGTGAATAAATCACATTTTTGTTAAGCTCATCCATGTTCCTTATGTTTTCATTACTGTAATTATTTTCTGTCAAAATAAGTGTATGATAAAGGATTTTCTAGAGATAGGATTTTTTTTTCAAGATTAAAGCTTATATTTCTTTTAAATTTAGTGGAAGAAAGTTATTTCTCTCACTTGGATCCAGTTTTTCTAAAAATGCAAAATACAGAAAGGATGCAGAGATAAAATTGTTATATTTCATGTCCTCAATTTCTATGAATTATTACTATTTCACAGAGAATCAAATACTGATGCATAATTTTAGTAAGCAAACAGTGACGAGTGCTGGTACCCAGCTTCTGTTATGGTCACCAAAAATAGAACTACACATTATATCCAGTAAAGATTCCAAATATCCTTATAACTTGCAATGCTCAAGGTGTTTGGAGATCCATATAGTTTGTCCACAGACAGACCCAGATATTTCAATACAATGCTTTGAAGAAAATGAAAATTTTTAGCGTACCAGCGCAACTTTCAAAAAGTGACAGATATTAAATCAAAATGAGACCCCTAGGGAAAGTCCAGAGAGCAAAGAAATCTTTATGGCAAAATAAATTAGATGTTTTCTATCTTATATAATAATAATAATATTTTTACATATATTTTTGATGTGAAAATTCTTATTTGTTTGAGCTGGAAGTATTCCTTGGTCTGCTTCAAAAACTGCTGTTATTTTTTTAACATACATTGGAGAATAATGAAATATACTGCTTTTCAGCTTAGAAAATGAAAGTTAAATGCTTGATTTCAAAATAGCTTTTAATTTTGGAAATGCATTAGTTATAGCGGTACCGCAATGCTGCACTTTGAATATTTAAGCAAATGTTTTGATTGAGTGGTATCTACTTTTCCCCCACCCCCAGTTTTTTGTTTTATAATAAAAATCTGAATTATCAGGTTTTCATTCCAACTTAGAATCATAGAATCATAGAACAGTTAGGATTGGAAAGGACCTTAAGATCATCAAGTTCCAACCCCCCTGCCATGGGCAGGGACACCTCCCACTAAATCATGTCACCCAAGGCTCTGTCCAACCTGGCCTGGAACACCGCCAGGGATGGAGCATTCATATCTTCCCTGGGCAACCCATTCCAGTGCCTCACCACCCTCACATTAAAGAACTTCTTCCTTATATCCAGCCTAAACTTCCCTTGTTTAAGTTTGAACCCATTACTCCTGGTCCTATCACTATAGTCCCTAATGAAGGGTCCCTCCCCAGCATCCCTACAGCCCCCCTTCAGATACTGGAAGGCTCCTCTGAGGTCTCCACGCAGCCTTCTCTTCTCCAGGCTGAACAGCCCCAACTTTCTCAGCCTATCTTCATAGAGGAGGCGGTCCAGTCCCCTGATCATCCTCGTGGCCCTCCTCTGGACTTGCTCCAACACTTCCATGTCCATTTTATGTTGAGGACACCAGAACTGTACACAATACTCCAAATGAGGTCTCACAAGAGCAGAGTAGAATGGGAAATTATATCAAAGAACATTGAAAACAAAGGACTAATTACTACCATCATGCTAGATATCTCTGAAGAAGTGTGTCAATTTTAATACCTTAAATTATTTATTAAAAATATGTATAGCAAACAATATTTTCATTGTATTGCCTCAAGAAAATTTTAATCAAGGTAAAATAATTATAAATGAGAATAATCCATGAATTTTTAACTTAATATTTCATGCTGAAAGTGTTACAAATTTAAGTAACAATACTGTACAAATTTTCACATTACATGTTTTCATATAGATTTGCTTTAAGTAGCGTGCTGACATTTTAAAGGACCCTTTGTATAAAAAAATGCAATTTACACCTCTGTGTGGTTATGATAAAACATGTAATAGCAGGATGTGACCACAATTCATTCAGACATTTTTCCTTTCGGTAAATGTTGATTAGCTAGAATGTATTTGGATTTCTCTCTGTGCATATGCAACAGTGTTGTAGGATAATCTTTTGACTGAGTCAAGATATCTTAACATAAATAGGACACAAATAACATTATATTGCAATTGATAGTTCTTTCCAAATGCTTTTTTTAAATGCCTTGGTCCTTCAAACTGGTTTTCCTATATAAACCATTATTTGCATCAATTCATTTTACAGTTTTTCTTATTCCTGTTTCTCATATGAGTGCAAAGAGCAATTTGACTAGTACATTTTCACCTTAACCTGTAGAATGCTTTTGATTTTCACACCTGATTTAGCAACTTCCTCCTGAAGAATGAAAACTTTAATTCTCCAATAGCTTTAATTACATGCATAATAAACCTTTCCAGGAAGTTGGTTCAATTGTGACTTACAGTTAACACACCTTTCTGAAGAAGCCGAGTAGGACTACATACTAATACACTTTTAATTGTTTTTAATCCTTGAAATAAAATGAGGTTTAGCTTCACAGTCTTTGGATGACATTGGTAAACTTGGTTATGTGTTAAAGTGAGCTGCAAAGATAGGCAAATTTTAGAGCCTAAGACTACTCTTTTTCTACTTAAAGCATGGCAAAGTAATTCATTGTTTGCTTTTAAGTCAGAAGCAAGAAACTTCTAAGTAGTCTTCAATTTCAAAGTATGAAGCTATGAGATTAAATTTATACTGAATTATATGTTAGACAGCCACTGTCATCAGTAAAATATGTCAGCATTATTAGAGACATGAATCAGGTAATCATCAACTGAAAGAAATAGTGTAATTTTATTTCAGTGTAAATGTAAAATTTAATATGGATGTTTGTGGGTTTTTAAGAATGTATTTATTATTCCTCTTTATACCATGTTTGCAAAACTGATTCTGTTATTCCTTCATACTATGATTATTTAAAAAAATTAAGCTAGAATTTGATATTTCTAATGATTGTTTTTAATGTCTATCACATTCATACTACTGTAGCAGTAGTTCCATGCATGTATATACACTGAATAGCATATATGTATCACTAATTTCTGTAATTTCTAGCATTTTATGAACCATCAATCATAGAATCATAGAATAGTCAGGGCTGGAAAGGACCTTAAGATTATCTAGTTCCAACACCCCTGCCATGGTACAGGTAGATTCCCAAGAGATTTAATACTAACGATTTTGAAATATCACTAATCTCCCTCATCATAACTTCCTTTTATTATTTTTTTTCTCGCTGTCATTTTGAGCTGCTTTTACTGTTCCATTGGGAGCTATGAGAAGTTAAGGCTGTCTTCAAGTGTAGACGGACAATATAAAATGGTGTGTGACCAGCAAGACTATAACTAAGAATGGAGCAGATACAAATGAGCAAAATGAGAAAAACTGAAAGACTTTATTGCAGAATTGTTGTCAACAAACATTAATTTTAGTATGAAATACTACTTTGTAGAGGATTTGTCTTTAGAAAGAGTATTTCTATACTTCCAGCAATTATCTGTGTCTACAAATCAGGCAAATTAATGAAAAGTATGCCTGATGGGGCTTTCATAATTTTTATTTCCATTGAAGGAAGCAGAGAAACTGCTCTAAGTGACTGGATAAAGTCAGCATTGTAACCACAAAGCTTAATTATTAAAAAAAAGAAGCTTTTTAAAAAAGGTAATATTTATTACTTCCTATATCAGGCTTGGATACTGTCTTAAGGTTATTTACATTCCACTGCTATGTGTGTAATTTAGAAATGTATCTATCTGTATCTGTCTTTTTCAGCATTAACCTTACAATTTTTTTTCCTCCGGTATTTACTTTAATAATAGAGATCTTTCCAGAATAAAATCGGTCCTTTGCTATTCAAACTTTAAAACGTGAATATGAACATACAAGAAGTATTGATGAAGTGCTTTTAAAAATTCTTTCAGATCTGTCTCTGAGCACCTAGAACGGCAGGGAAAGGCCAAACTGCATCAATTAGTGAAATAGGCTGGTGCTTAGCATAATTATATCTCAGGTGTGTTGGTTAATTCTGACTTGGATGTGAGATACAAAACAAGAAACATTGAATGCTAATGTTTCTGTTCCTTTCTTGAAAATTATAACACACAGCAGGGTATGTGATTGTTGATTAATAAACAGGCACCTAAAGTGCATGATGAGTCACAAGGTAAAGCCAAATGTTTTCAGACACCCTGCTAGGCAGTTGCATATTCAGGTGCCAAAATATTGAGGAGACCGTAACTGAAATAGTTCCATACATTGTTAAGAAAACCAGAGCACCCACAATCCTTGCTCTCTTTCAAGTATGTCTTTGCAGACCATATTATAAGTCAACATTCAGCTCGTGGTAGATGGTGAATTTTTTAAATAGTGGTATTTGCTGGTTTTGTGCATAATGCTTGTGAGTCTTCAGGCTACTTTTTGAGGGTACTCATGGCACGACCCTTTCTCTCTTACCCTTTGCTGCCCATGCCAGTCAGAATAAAGCTAAAGGGTGTCCAGTCTGCTACCTTTTATTGTACTACAAGACAGAAGAACTCTTGTGCTCTGCTTGTGCAGTTATTTTTTTATTTCTGGCTATTTCAGGTGAAATATTGTGGCAGATGTAACAGTGGGTTTCTTTTGCATTGAAAGAATGTGCCTTGGTACCTAGAGCCCTTTGGAAAGATACATCCCCTGATAAAGAGCTTGAAAAGTGTCTGGTTTTTTTCTTGGTTTTGTTTTTTTTGTTTTGTGTTTTTTGCTATTTTTTTTTATTTTCCTGAGGACATGAGAGTTTAAAGGACATCTGTTTCAAAATTAGCATGGGAGGATTGTGGTTTCACATCAGATCTTTGAAAAACGGGTTTTATGCAGTGAGAGGGGCAAAGTTGTCAGTAACATTAAATCCTAAGTGCCAGAACAGCATGCTTTAAAATAAATTAAACAAATGGGCCCGGGAGCTCCATTTCAGCTCAGACCTGGCTGTTCCTGAATTGTACTTTGGTTTTCCTGGGTTGACCTTGAACCTGGCTTATTACCTTGCTTTAGCCTAATGTTCACTAGGCTGTTGATAGGATCTGTTGGTGTTACCATCCAGATCTGCTTGCCTGGCTAAGGTGCTATGGGGCTGCTACCTCTTGCAGTCATTGCCTGGCCTGTGTCAAAGCCACCCTGGGCACCTGGATCACTCTCCTGTAGGGGTCAGCCAGCTCTTACTTCTCCCAGATATTAAGCCTCTTTTCTGGAATTGGACTGAAAATTTTCCTTTTTAGTTGATTTCAGAGACATTCTGGAGGACCTTCTGGGCAGAATTGGATAGCATGGTGTTATTTGACCTCAGTTACTATAAATTTCTTAATGCGATTTGGCAAGCACTAGAGGACTGCAAGGGATTGCAGTATTTCACTCTGAAGCACTTAGTCGGCATAAAAAAATCACAGTAGCTGACTAGCCAGAATTACAGTGGTATGCATTCAACATGTCACTTTATCCCTATTGATCCTATAGAGGTTACTTACCTATTTATCTTCTTTGTACTTTTATTCTCTGTGTGAAGTAGAGGAATACCAAGCTTCCTTATTAGGATTTAGATCATTGACATAGAACTTGAGGCCCATAGCCAATGGTAACATTAGTAATGTTAACCAAAAGAATACTATTAATGTATCCTACAATTTCTAAAATTGATGTCACTGGAGTGAGATAACACTGATAGTCTTCTCCCATGAGGAATCAAAAGCACTTTAGAAATTTCTGTAGAAAACAGTGTATCCAATCACAAATTTTCATATTCATAGAAATTAAGGAGTTTGTTTGCATGCTTGTTTTTCAGAAGTAACACTGGATTTCACATCTTTTATTCTGGAGAAGCATGGAATCAGTCTGGATGTTTTATCTCCACAGGAGAATAAGATTGTGCACTCTTGTTTTTTCTGCTGCTTTTGACATAATAATCAAGGTTTAAAGAGAGTAAAACCACAGTCTTTACGGGCATAATGAAATGACCAGTGAAATTTGTCATTGACTCATGTTCATGTTCATTGACATTGTTCATGAGTTGATCCTGCTTGCAGCCATTAGGATTTTATGATAGTAACTAATTACATGAGTACTGAAACACCCAGAACAGAGAACTCAGTTCCCTGGATTCTCTTATGAACCGGGAAGAGCTCTACCAGAACAAACATTTTTCAATTGGAAGAAGTTCTTGATTTCTCCTGAAATCTAGGCAGTCTGCATAGGCTGTGACACTTAAATGTTTTGTTTCATCCTGCATTTCAAATAAGCCAATATCTCATTAGTTCAATTGACGTTTATCATAAAGGAGTTCCAGCTTGTCACCTGTTGGTGCAATTTTATACTGTTTATTCTCATTGTGATGGCATTGATATTTCTTAAATTGCAGTTTTACATGCGGCTCAGACCACCTATTTTTGATAAACTGTTTTACCAGGGTGCATGAAACAGCACTGTGATCTCTCTCAAAACATTCCATTCTGCTCTTCTTTTTTAAATCACTTCAACCAAAAAAAATAAAGGAGTGTCCTGGGTTCAGCAGCAGCAGTCATTTTTTTCTCCTTAGTAGCTGGTGCAGTGCTGGTTTTGACTTTTGGCCTGGGAACAGCACTGATAACACCGATGTTTTTAGTTACTGCTTAGAATGTTTAGACTGACCAAGGGCTTTCTGAGCCTCATGCTCTGCCAGGGAGGAGGGGAAGCTGGGAGCAAGCAGTGGCAGGACGCCTGACCCAAACTAGCCAAAGAGGTATTCTATACCACAGCACATCATGCCCAGGACGTAAACTGGGAGTTACCCAGAAGGGCTAGCTCTCTGCTCGGTCGGCGGGTGGTGAGCGATTGTATTCTCTTCCCTTGTTGTTTCCCTTATCATTATTATTATTGATGGTTTGTGTTATACCTTAGCTACTGGACTGTTCTTATCTCAGCCTGTGGGAGTTACATTCTTTCGATTCTCCTCCCCATCCCTCCAGGAGTGAGGGGGAAGGAAGGGGGGAGTGAGCGAGTGGGCTGCGTGGTTTTCTGATTTATGACTGAGCTTAAACCATGACAAGGCGCTCCAGGCATTCAAGACTAAATTCTACTTAAGAAGATATTCTGGAACAACAGCATGATGCTCAAACTAGATTTTATTCATAATATGGTTTTCAAATTCCATTTGAAACAATCAATTTATCTGTTCTTTTTGATTTCTTTTTTCTTGAACTTCCACATAACATTAGAAAAAAAAAAATTAATCACAAAATGTCCAGGTCCATACTTTATTTTATGCAGAGGACTTAGTATGATTTTGCACCAACTTTTTCTTTCTAAAGTTTGATATACAAAACTGTCTAACAATTTCATATCAAAGAATGATCATGTAATGCATATTTTTGGGTTATCAGCTAGCAGCAATTTGTCTCCTACATATGTGGCTGGTTTCAGCAGAGTTCAGCTGACTAACTGTCTGTGTCAGAAATCTGCCAGTATAATTCAGTAGCCCTTAAGAAATACTTAGACTCAGTTTCTGGGTTCAATACTATGTACAGGAGAACATATTACAGCTTCTGTTCGCTTGAAGAATCGCAAGTTCATCTCTGTCACCTCAAATGGTACACATTTCTGCTCACCCACAGTGTTCATCTCAGACAAATAGTTGATCTTACATGCATTCAAAATACAGAATTATTTGCTTTACAGTTAACAATTTTGTTTCTGTGATAGCATATGGTGTTAGTATGAATCACATGATCAATCCTGTTAAGAATCCTCAAGTGCTTTGTTCTTTGAATAAGCAAGGAATGAAGGTCTTCAGATAGAGATGGTAATGGACAGAGTTCCTCTTCTCACCTGTCCACAATTTGTTTTTCTTGTAAGACTGTGTGGAAATACAAGGTATATGGGTGCCTCTGATGGAATCCTTTGTAATAATGAATAAAGTTATTTCAGTGGCCAGGTAACATGGCTGTAGAACGAAAATGAAATGACATCAAGTGGAGTGCTTCCAGAAGTTTCCACATTGAACGCTTTCCTGCTAGAAACTTAATTTGTCAAGTCTAAGATAGTTTTCAGAAGTGGGTTAATATTAACATTTTTTTTTAGGGAAACTTAAAATTTACTATTACTGCTACTATTGAAATAGGTTTTTTCATTTTAATATTATAAATAAAATAAGAAGCATCCAAGCTAGCTGATTTATTAAAACAGCATGCTGTAACTGATCTGAAATAAAAGCATGGCAGACTTTTCCATGGGAAGTTTATTCTGAAAGGAAAACATTATATGCAAATCAATGCAAATCTTTGCTATTGTTAGGATTGGGTCAGTATACATGTTACAAAGGTCTTGCACTGCTACATTGAAATAAGATAATGAGATTAAGACAAATACTTTGGTGTCAGACACTTGTAACAATTTGCAAAATATTTATTTCAACTTCTGGATTTGTAATTTGTCCTTTTAACATTTCTACTGAAGACCATAAGAAATAATTACTTCCGTAATTCAGCTTTATAAAGGATTTTCAGATCTTGTAGGCCTTCTGACCACTAACTCTCAGGATACCAGGACTTTCTCATGCTCTTCTCTTTACATCCTGTGTGCAGCCTTGCTTGCTTCTCTTTCAGTTAAATTTTTGATGCTACCATACCCACAAATGTCCTATTGCAGCTCTGGGGAAGCATGTGCCTGCTAATTTCTCCACAGAATTATACAAGAAATCAATGTTACCATAAAATGTGCATGAAGAAGGAAATAGAGCTGAGTATGAAAAAAACCCACAAGAAAAATTTGCAAAATTGCAACAAGGAGAAGCAAATAACTTAGTGATGTTCTTACTCACTCTTCTCAACAACAACAACAAAAAAGATAATTTCTGGAGACAAAAATTTTGACTACTCTTTCCATTAAATACTTTTAAATGTATCTCCTCCAATACTACTTATCTTTGAAGGTAAAGTAGTTTTTTCTTAAGGACTAGCGCTGAATACCTCAGTAAATGCATGTATTTCTCAGTGCTCTTTGTCTTCTCCTCCCCTCGGGAGCCCACTCAGGCACCCACCTATATACAGATATTTTCTGACCTTGTAAATTTTAAAACATGCATTTGAAATAGCAGAGAACTGCAGCCACTGAGTTTAACAATTAACCATGCTCCTTAAACCCCTAGGAGGCACTCACTTACTCACTTACTAGGAAGCCATCATCCCCAGGAGCCACCTGTTACTGTGCTTGCTCACTGCAAATTTAAGTGTTCCTATTTCTGTCTCAAGCGTTGGCTAATAGTTTAGTGCAGACTCAAGGCATGCTGCTGCCAAGGGTTTACTTCCAATTTGCAATGGCTTGAAGAGAGACCCATCTGAAAAGAGCAAGTAACGTACCAGCTTGCTACTGCAAATGTATTTCATGAATTTAAAACTCAGTTGCTCATTTGGGATTTTTTTCTGCTTTTTTTAAACATCATTTATAATTATAGTCATATTGAGAGGGAGAGCTGATGGCTTGAACTAGATGATCTTTAAAGTCCCTTCCAACTCAAACCATTCTATGATTCTATATGTCAAACCCCAATAAATCCCTCTACTTGAAAAGCAGCTAGAGTCTTGAATGCATGTAGATTGGCAGACAGAACAAGTTTCTTTTTGATCCTAACCTATTTTCGTTTAAAAAAGGTGAAGGTTGTTTTATTAGTTATTAGTTCTTAATCTTGGTGTGACCTGTACTAAGGCATCTCAATTCTAATAGTCCTTTGTGGTTGTTCAAAGTCTTTGTAGCTCCTAGAAATAATCTCATATTTAACCTTTTGTGAAGACTAAGTCTAATTCAGTATGTGTTACAAAGTACTTGTCGTTTATACCTTACAGGGGAAAACAGCCCTTTTAGCCATTGCTCATTCCCTGAGAATATGTATGGAAGGTGATTCAGCTCTTCTCCAGTCTAGATTGTTCTCTAATACCTTTGGGTAGAACTAGTTGCACAGCTCCTAATAATCCCATGACAATTCTGAGAGCTGTTTAAGACTAAAGAATTCTTGTAACTACCTTTTCAATCTAGCGTTGCCATGTTTGCACAGAATTGAACATAATAGACTGTTCTTGGTAGATATGGGAGGTCAGATAAAGTAGAGATTCTTTGCTATTTAGAAACTTGAATTTGACCTCTGTCATGACCTCATAACACCATCATAACTTCTGTGAAGTCATCCTCTAATTTAAATTGAATTGAATACCAAAATCCTTTTCTTAAACCCTCTCTGCGTCCCATTTCTGTCAATGATCTTAATCTAGGATTGCAAAGCCGTAATTTTCAATATTTATCTTAACTAGTGATGCCACAAACTGATCAGGAAAAGAGATATTATTGGCCATATGTGCAAGACCACAGTGAGAGCTAAAGCTCAGCTATATATCAACTGGCCTGGAGAGAGCAATGCACTATCATACCCTGGTTATGGAGTATGAATTAAAGTGCTCTGAAAATTCATACATCTTGAGCTTTTGCTCATTTGATATGGTTACTTACATATAACAAACAGAGCTTACTGATTTTCATTCATATCCTGAATTACTTGTAAATTACAATTTCATAGCCTGGTCTAAAATTATAATTTGTTCAGAAAAATTAAGTACTAACAAATATCTTGTTATCTTGATGTACAGGTACTTATTAATGTAAAGGATCTGTGTCCAAGAGTTGTTTTCATGCTGAAACATTGGGCAGTAAAAATGTTGGGAAATAAACTTTAAGAGGAAACTATCCACGATTCTGCTACTGCTGAGTAAACACTTGACAAAATGTCTGGAAGTGTACAAGTGATTTATGAGTCTGTATTCCAGGACTATGAAAATCATTGGAATAACATGTTTTCTAAGCTTAGTTCCTCAAATATTTCTGCTCTGATTGGTTGTCATTGTAGCATTTTTCAGCGTGTTGACAGCAAACATGGCCATCTGTGTTGTTAATGTATGTGCCCATAATACCAATTTTCTGTCACCACAGTACTTTCTTACTCCTTTTTCAAGTTTGAAAGTGATTGAATCTGCTACTTCCTTGTGAATTGTAGTTCCTTTTAAATAGAATGAAGTCTAAAGTCTGGGTTTGATTGTGAAATATCAGTTTAGGAGCATCCAAAAATAGAGATTAATATAAACAACAACAAAAAATAGATACAGAGTTCATTAATCTTAGTTAACAATTCAAATTTAGAATAATATGCTGAGCTACATATTTATCCCATTCTGATATGGTGACTTGGAAATATGTGTGTACAAAAGAAATCTGAAGTATTTCAAAATAAATTGCATAACTGCTGTATACAGGATCAACTGCTTGCTTACTGAAACATCTCCATTTATCATGTCACTGGCAACATTGCATAAATGTCTTGAATTTGATATATATTAAAGATTCATTAGCAAACCCAATAATGCAGTAAGTGCAAACAAAGCCATTAACACATGGGTCTTTTCTTCAGTGCTCTGCTTGAACATTCCTAGAGGCTTCAGACAGAATTTAAATTTTCAATTCCTTCCTAACTGTGCCATCAGAGGATATCTTACATACAGACAGACTTTGATAAATCTGTTTAACTAGTTGGCTGTCTTAGGAACTTGCTACTTATCTTTCCGTCTAAAATCTCCAGGAACCTATAGTGGCAAAAACTTCCATAATTGTCATTAAAACTTGATTTTTCATTACTACTCCTTCAGAGTTTGTTTCCATTTTTTCATCACATCTTATCTAAACTATTGAAATGAATGGTACTGGGCTAGCCATGAGAAGCATCTCCTGGACACCAGCTGGTATAGAATGTTGTTTATTGCATTTAATTGTAGATGTGGTTTCTCATATTTGTATTCTGGATTATATATGCTCTCTGTAGTTCTCAGGGTATGCAAGTTAATTTCCATTTTTTTCATTATGAATTGTGAACAGTACACATGATATTAGAAATAATTTTTCTGCAGTACTGTCATGAACTTTGGAATCAGCAATGCAGTTCTGTTATTATTTCCGAGAGATAAATTCATAGGTGTCATAGGAGTCATGTACTTAGCAATCAACTGGTAATTCTGGAGTACAGTCTTGACAGTTTCAGCTGAACCTGAGCTTTTGTTTCCCATTTGGTATTTTAATTCCCTTACAGATGGGTATTGTGACTGGTTGTCTCTCTAAATCTATTTTTTAGTTAAATGTGCAGGGTAAAGAAAATAAAGTTGTAGGAGTGCAATTTTAAAAGAGTCCAGTATAATTTTCATTATGACAGTTCAGATATTATGTGACCTTATGAACACAGATTGTAACAACAGTAATCATTCTAAGGGTTTTAACATTCCTGAAAGCTCCCTCCACTGTTACTGACTTCTTCTTTAATCTTAAGTGTGAAATAGGCATGAAAAAAGAATAATTTGACCATTTGACCAGCAATGGCTTTAACTTGATTACCTAGCATCTTGACTTAATGGATAGATCAACATTCAACATTGCATATCACAAATATAGTGAAGTGAATTATTACATGGTATGTCACTTTTCAAACACAGAAAAGTTCCATATATTCATCAAGTGAGACTTATATGTCAATGACCTGTGCACACCACCTATACGCAATAGGTCAAATGTACACAGATTTTCCAGAGAGAAAAATGTGAACCTTGTAGTTGGGGAAATCACTTTACTTTCCCCAGCCTGTGCTTATTCCTTGATGAAGTAATCTGAAATAATTTATTTATAAATAATACTGTATAGTTGAAATAATCTGTATTTCTGAAGTACTCTGAGTTTCTCAAGTTAAAACATACCATATCACTGCATTATTCCTAGGAAATATCTGAGCTTAGTCATATTAAGGACTTTCTATGTCAGTTGCATGTTTAATATTGCTTAGTATTTTCTGATAATCTCATAAGGGATTTACTGTAGTCCAAAATACACATAGTCCATAAGTTGTTTTATCAACAAAAAACTATTTGGCAAGAAATATATAACTGGGTAGTCAGACATCTTATTTACTCTTTTCCTGCTGTCTTTTTTATGCCTTTTTTTTTTTTAATATTGTTTTCATATACTTGTATGCAAGAGTCCAGAATTAGACGCTCGAGGTATTACCTTATCAGTGCTGAGTAGAGGTAAAGGATCACCTCCCTTGACTTGCTGGCACCACTCCTCCTATTTCATTCCAGGATAGTAGGATACCTGAAAGGCAATGGGCACAAACTGAAACAAAGGAGGTTTTTCTGTCTGTACATCAGGAATCACTCCTACTGTGAGGGTGACCAAGCGCTGGCACAGGTTGCCTAGACAGGCTGTGGAGTCTCCATCCTTGGAGGTATGCAAAAGCCACCTGGACATGGTCCTGGAAAACTGGCTATGCGTGACCCTGCTTGAGCAAGAGGAGTGGACAAGATGACCTCCAGAGGTCCTTTCCAACCTCAACCATTCTGTGACTCCGTAATTAAGTACAACACAAACCTGAGGTAGCAAAAGCACAGAAAAGCTAAAGGAACTCAGCCCTATAATTTTGTCCTTGGTGCTAAGCTACAAACTATCTTAGATCTTCTCTGACAGATATGTCCATCTGTCAATAGAGGGTGGGGCACCATCTGGATTGTTGCTTTTGTATCCTCTAGCACTGACCTATCAAGCTGACCAAAAGACCAGCATATCAGACATACACACAAGGTTTCATATAAAAGAAAGAACGGAAGCATAACAGTGAATGTGAGAAAAGTGATTGCACAAATGATTCTTTGTGTAAATACACTCATGCCCAGTGTGTGTGTCCAGATTTATGAAACTTTCTAAAGGTTATATATGTATAGTTTAAATAAAGTTTTGTGAATGGCTTTCTTTGTAGGACTCAATACAGAGGGCTTTCTTTAGCCAGAAAAATCTCAATCCATTACATCTGTTGCATGTGGGTTGTGTGGAGGGATCATTGAAATGTAATACTTCTGATACCTTATAAAATCTGTAGGGGTTTCCCACTAATGATGAGTAGGGAGAATAAAAATGCAAAAAAGAAAACCCAAAAGATACATTTTTCTTATCAAGATGAAAATTTGTGAGAGTAAAAATAGCATTAACAAAGCAGTTTTGTAAATCACTTTATCTTTTATAAACACATATTAAAAACATATATTGCTCAATTCAGCTTAAAATTCAGCTAAGTTCTGAAACAAAAAGATTTGCTTCTAAATTAAATCAATACTTTAAATTCTTTCAAAATCCCTTTCCTTTTTTTTTTCTTTCCCTCACAAAAACCTGAATTAAGCTTGTCCTGAAATGCCACTTTCTTTATGACAGTATATTTACTGGAAATACATGAGTATTTTTATCTATATTGGAAAGATTTCAGATATTCGCATACCTAAAAGAGGTTTTCTTGTATGCACTAAAATAGGATAGAAGATTAAGTGACCATAAAGAAAAACTCTTGCACATTTTTCTTGGGCTTTAAAGAATTTTAAACAGAGTATTTCAAAAACTTAAACCTTGTTTTATTTCTCTGTGGTTTACCAGGTATTTTTGTATATGTGTTGTAAAACGTCTACTTGTGGCATGTTCTTAGATGCTTATCAGGCAAAATTAAGATGATAAAATTAAGGGACAGTGCCAAAGAGTATCTATGAACTCAGGCTTGATCTTAAAATTAGAATTTGAAATATTAGCATAATTTTGCAGCTACAGAAACTCTAGCTTTAGCTTTTTCACGGTTCAGTGAAGCTGAGCTCTTTTGAGAGCATATATACCCATTACAAATTCCACTGAGACAGAGCAACCTCAGAATATATTTTTAAAGGCTGGACACAGTCAATGTTTGTGATGACCTAGTGGTGTTCCTCACCCTCAGTTATTTTTGTTGTATTTATTTGCAGAGGCTTACACATTGGAAACAATTGAAAGATATTTTGCATAATCATATGCAGTATTGTAAAGATTATGTCAGTGATATGTTTGCATATTTATAGTACTGTTGCTGGCCAGAAAGTTACATGTTTTTGTACCAGTATCCAAGAAGATACATAGCAAACGAAAATTCAGCAGTATCCTCTGTTTTCTGGATATTTAAGGCCCCAAAAATAACTTCAGTTATTTGAAATACTACTGTAACTTGTTTTTCTCATTTGTGCTCGCAACACTCTCTACCATAAACTTACAAAGTCTAGTTACAAGGTCAGGGTAACCATTATAGGGAAGTGAAAAGTAAGTCTTGTTTTGAATCTACAGACATGTGAAAGACATTGCCAAAGCAAATTAAAGGTATTAAATTAAAAATAGTTAATAATTAATAAAGAAGTGTCTGGATGGCCACACACAGAGTTGTGGTCAATGGCTCAATGTCCAGCTGGAGACCAGTAACGAGTGGTGTCCCTCAGGGATCAGTGTTGGGACAGGTCTTGTTCAACATCTT
Source organism: Psittacus erithacus (assembly GCA_009867235.2). Taxonomy (NCBI): domain Eukaryota; kingdom Metazoa; phylum Chordata; class Aves; order Psittaciformes; family Psittacidae; genus Psittacus; species Psittacus erithacus. Next base: position 439 of record WYDI02025730.1, on the reverse strand, counting down.
TGTCGGTGACACAGACAGTGGGATTGAGTGCGCCTTCAGCATGTTTGCTGATGACACCAAGCTGTGTGGTTCAGTTGATACGCTGGAGGGAAGGAATGCCATCCAAAGGGACTTTGACATGCTTGTGAGGTGGGCTGATGCCAACCTTTTGAAGTTTAACCATGCCAAGTGCAAGGTCCTGCAGCTGGGTCGGAGCAATCCCAGGCAAAGCTACAGGTTTGGCGGAGAAGAGATTCAGAGCAGCCCTGCAGAGAAGGACTTGGGGGTGTTGGTCGACGAGAAAATGAACATGAGCCAGTTTCACTGTGCGCTCGCAGCCCAGAAAGCCAACTGTATCCTGGGCTGCATTAAAAGGAGAGTGGCCAGCAGGTCAAAGGAGGTGATCCTGCCCCTCTACTCTGCTCTCGTGAGACCTCACTTGGAGTATTGTGTGCAGTTC
>WYDI02025729.1:0-14664 GCA_009867235.2 Psittacus erithacus | reverse complement strand
CTCAGCACCCTCACAGGGAAGAGCTTCTGCCTAAGAGCTCATCTCAGCCTCCCCTCTGGCAGGTTAAAGCCATTCCCTTTGTCCTGTCCCCACAGGCCCTTGTCCAAAGCCCCTCTCCAGGTTTCTCGGCAGCCCCTTTAGGCTCTGGGAGCTGCTGTCAGGTCTCCCTGGAGCCTCTTCTCCTGCAGGCTGAACCAGCCCAGCTCTTTTTTTCCTCTCTTTATGCAGCTCTCTGATAAAGCAGCATGTGTCCAATGATGTATTGGAGGTGCTCTGCTCAAACCTGTGCCCCTCGCAGGGCTCTAATGCATCACCCTGATCTGCAGCTGCTCCAGGACATGGCTGTGGTGAGCATGATTATGGGTACTGCTGGGCACAGAGTTGGGAATGGAGGGAAGGATGACAGGAATGGAGAAGTGTGAGGCTGGCAAAACTATTGTGAGGGTGCAGGATAGAAGAGGGGGACCCACAGGCTTGAAACCAAGGTCAGCATCTTCAGTGCCAGGCATGAACAGGAGGATGATTGGGCCAGTGACGGTTCTGGGGGCTCAGACCTGGTTTGCTAAAAGCACAGCATGTTATAGCCTGCTGTTCCTTGGGGACCTGCAGGACTGTGTCTGTGAGCTGCAGCTGGGCTGTAACTTGCTCCCATCTGTGCCGGTAGCCTGGGCTGGGCAGTCTCATGCTTTCAGTAGCTGCTGTCACAGGGTACTGTAACCCTCAGCTCCACACCAGCCCAGCCCAAAACACTCCTGGCCCCCGCTGCAGGGGGGATGTGGCTGGGCTCAAGGGTGTCAGTGCTGCCATGGGGTCAGTGTCACCATGTCCTTTGTAGTACTGCTGCATCCAGGGTCTAAAGGGCTTTATCTGGCCTGTTGGGACCTAAACCCAAGGAACATCAGATGCCCAAGCTGCCATGAGCCACAGTGGCTCTTTGGCCACTGTTTGTCCCTCTGTATTGGTGAGAGAAGGACCCTGGTGATGAGCCTATGAAGAATATGACCGAGAGGTCTTCGCTAGCATCATCCTTCTGATGAAACCCAGTCACATCCTCCTCACATTTGAGACTCAGAGGAAACTTTGTCGAGTGAGACCATAGGAGGATTTCAGTCTCATTGGCAGCAGACCCTGTGTCAGCTCCAGCAACACCCCTGCAGTTACCTTTCGCAATGAGGACACACTTGGATGAGTTTGCTCATAGGCTTCCCACCCCCAAACAGATGCTGGTGGTGATCCCATCATCACTTGAACTGGTATTCCAGAGTGGAGAGCTGGTGGCAGACCTTCTGTGTCCCAGCAAACATACCTCTGCTAACAGCCCCAGTGTGTGAGGATTGTACGTGCACAGGGTGTGCCTTCATACCAGGGGTGTTAATCTCTGCTCCAATTCAGCCTAAAACCAAAGTGTGTAAGGGTTAATCTGATCATGGTTTGCTTTGGGGTTGGAGCCTCTGATTTTTTGTTAGACAAGAAAATTCAATGGCATGAAGCATTGGGCTGGTTCTTCCTTCAGAGCAATCCCCATGTCATTCAGAGCAGGTATTGCCATTGCAACACTATAGAGCAGGGGAAGAAAACAGAGACAAAACTGAAAGCAGGAACCATCAGATAAACAATGCTGCTGGCACTAAGCTGAGCATCTTCCTGCTCTCAGCCATCTGGAGAGTCAGCTTCAAGGAGCCCAGCTCTGCCCGTCAGCTGCTCCGAGCAGGGAAACCAGCTGGGAAACCACTGAAAAGCTTTTCCATTCATAAAACCCCTTGTCAGGAGGTGGGTTGAGCACTTGGGTCTCCTCCTCCTCCAAGCATGCGCAGCCAAGATGCCCCAAGTTCACCCAAGATATTTTGCCTGCCTGTGCCATGGGGTTAATGTCTTGCTTCAGCTCCAAGGAAGCCACAAGCATTTCCACAGGGATGAAGAACTGAGAGGCAATGGCTGGTGAGCTCTCAAGTGCTGTTAGTGCTCAGGGTTACAGCTGCCTCAGGTGTGGTGGTGGGTGAACCGGTACGGAAGCATCCCTGGTGGCAGGAACCTGCCTGGGTACTGGTTTTCTCAGACAGCGTCATTGAAAACTGGTGTGATGCTGGTCCCAGGGAGAGCTGGCTTGGTGGGGTCGTGCTCATTGCACCGTGAACCTGAACACTGGGGTGTGCGGAAAATGTTTCGTTTGATAAGAAATGAGGTTTCATTTTTTTTCTGGCTTGATTTTTACTTTTCGAATCACAGTCAGATGAGTGCAAACGCTGTTTCGAAATGAGGAGGTGAAAGGTTTTGGTCTGAGTCCTCGAGGCTCAGAGAGAGGGTCACTCCTCCCCTTGTGTACCCTCTGAGCAGATGCATTTTGCTGAAATCCAGTTCAATTCCCTGAGGAATTTGTTTCTCCAGTTATTTTACTCTTTTTGCTAAGTTTCTTTGCACCCAGTTTTTGCTGCTACTCCCAGTTAATCTGTTACTTTTGTTGCATGCCCTTCTAAAAACATGACCCTCAAGCAGCATCTCCATTATCATGGGGCTGGTCCTAAGGCCACGCCGTGTGCTGACCTGCATGTGGGACATGGCAAAGCCTGTATCCTGGTATCTGGTCCTGATGCTGTAAAACAGGTCTGAGACTTTATCAGCGCAAGGATAGCAGATCACTGAGCTAAAGACTGTGGAGGGGTGCAGCATCAGGACTCTGCTTTTGGTATTTGTCATTTCTTTATTTTTTTCTTTGGAACCTCCGTCTCTGAGTCTCTGAAGCGAAGAGAGGTTGCAATTTGGAGTTGGTGTTCGTACCTCTCGGTTTGATTGTTTTGGAGTTAGCAGTGTCTTCATCCCATAAGTGTTAGCCTTGAGCTCAGGCTGCTAATGCAGGTAATCTTGGGGGTGAAGTTTAGGAAATCACATTAAATAATTTCCATTTGCAGGAATGTAAGGAGCTTGGATGGAGGTGTTTGTGTGGAGCTGACGTGTCTTAGGCATTTCTCAGCTTCCTGTTCGCTTTCTCTTCTGATCCGCTGAATGGGGGTACTTAGTACTCAACAGAACAAAGCTGTACCAGGGGCTGGTTTTGTGATTATCACTGAAAAGTGCCCGTGCTCTGGGATTTACAGCCCGAACCCACTTGCCCTACTTCACTGAAGGCTCAAGCTGTTTATCCCCAGCCACTTCAGAAGCCTCTCCTCCTCCTGTGGCTCTCAGAGAACTGCTGCAGACCTGCATGCTGGGTAACCGGCTTCCCGTGACCGCAGCAGCTCTGCTTTCTATGCACGGGGATCGCGATGCTGTTTTTGGTGGTGTCACTTGGGGCTCTGTGATGTTGAGCGCTGCTGCAGCGATGTCCTGTGTGGAGCTTGGTGGTTGTTCAGTTCCCTGCTCCACTCCTCACCTTCCCCCACGTCTTGCAGCACGGCCTCACAGCTCAGTGCATTACACCCTCTGATGCCTTCGTCCCTGCCCTGGGAGCAGAGCATCCATGGTGCCAGGCTGGGAAAGTCACACTGAGCAGTAAAAAGTCAATCCTGCCCTGTGTTAGGAGAGTCATAGTATCACAGAATGGTTTGGGTTGGGAGGGACCCTAAAGCTCATCCAGTTCCAACCCCTGCCACGGGCAGGAGCACCTTCCGCTACAGCAAGTTGCTCCACTTGACCAGGGCTTTGGACAAGGGCCTGTAGGGACAGAACAAGGGGAATGGCTTTTACCTGCCAGAGGGGAGACTGAGATGAGCTCTTAGGCAGAAGCTCTTCCCTGTGAGGGTGCTGAGGCGCTGGCACAGGGTGCCCAGAGAAGCTGTGGCTGCCCCATCTCTGGCAGTGTTCAAGGCCAGGTTGGACACAGGGGCCTGGAGCAACCTGCTCTAGTGGACGGACCCGAAGTCTCTTCCAACCCAAACCATTCTGTGATTCTCATCACGCTGCATTCAGTGGCGAGGGACAGGCATGTCCTGGCAGGACACCGGTGACCGTCCTCCATACCGTTCGACACAAGCTTAGCAGCCCCAGGTAAGCTGTTCACAAAGACGTGTCTGAGTTCGGCTGTTGGCAGTTTGGTGAGATGAATCACATCTCATGTTTTGATTTCTTGGGCTGGGCTGAGCCCCCCTTCCTGCTCTGCTGCAAAGAGCTCTATGGGCCCGCCCCAGCCCTGCTGTGCCTGCTGTGGGATAGCCTGGCCGGCGCCCAGGGTCAGCAGGCAGCCAGACCTGCACAGAAACCTGAGTGCTGTTTTGCCCCTTTTGTGTTACCTTTGTAGGTGCTGTGTGATGTTAAAAGGACTCCGAAACTGCTTTTGCACGTTAGGTGTTTTCCCTGCTCTGTGGTGGGAGTCTCTTATTCAGCCCAGTTCTCAGACACATCGAGAGCAAGTCGCGATCTCTGAGTCTTAGTAAGCTTTCCAGTTCTCACATTTTCTGGTGTAAATGAGGCTTTGTAGTTCAGCAAGACAACACCACTGGAGGGGTACTCAAGTCCCATAGTGCTGCTGTGCCCTGAAGTTCTTTATCTCAAGGGACCTGCCAGGCTGATACCACTTCTTTTCCTGAGGCAGCATTTACCGCTAGAAAACCACAGAATAGTTTGGGTTGGAAGGGACATTAAAGCTCCTCCAGTTCCACCCCCGTGCCATGGGCAGGGACACCTTCCACTGGAGCAGGTTGCTTAAATCAGATCTTAATTTCCTACTGCTATCATATTGGGATGACCTGTGCCATTCCTGTAGCGAAGTCATGTCCCTTAGTGTGGTTATCCTGTAGGCACAAATGCTGGTTTTATTCCAGAAGGTGGTTTTCTTGTGCCATGAGTTTCATCTTCTACTTTAAGATGAAATTACTGCTGAAACCTCTTTCCCATTTCAATTCCAAATACTGCAGTTTGCTGTGAATCCTGCATTATGTGTAAATCCCACAGCAATTTTAAGGTTACTGGTTCATATGATGGCTTGTTGCTCATCTGTTACATTAAGACTTTCTGTGCGTGCTGCTCCAGTTCTCCTGGAGTAGGGGCCTGATCTTCTACAGCAGTTCAAGAAATGCATTGCATCTGTTGCTGGTGGGATCTTGCAGCGGACAAACCCATCCTTCCCAGCAGAGATGCGTCCTGGATACCCTGAATGTGGAATTTGTCAGTCATGAGCAGCACAGCTCATTCCTGGCTATAGTTTTGCATAGTGATGGGATTGCTGAACTGTCCAGACAAACCTGTGTGTCCAGGAGGCCAAATACTTTCCTGTGTTGCTTGTTCAAACCAATCAACCTTTTGGGGGTTTTGATCTTCTGAAAAGCCACCGTGGTCTTGGTGTCTCTATCACAAGTGTGCCAATCAGTGCCTTTCTGTCTGGATGACTTCTTGGCATGTGCTTTCTGCATACTGGTATTGTGGGTCCTCCCCACCAAACTCCTGAGTCTGCACTGCTCCTTGGAGCTGTTTCTGCTCTGGATCATTCATTGGTACCCTGATGGCAACAAATATTCACATCATTTGCCCTAGCTGCATTTTTCCACCCTTTAGCCTGCCTTTCCAGCCTTGTGCTGGATGATCCTGTCCTGCCGCCCCTTCTCAACAACATTTAGGTGATGTTTACCACCTAAATCCTGCTGTTTGGATGTGTCTTGCTCGGAGACCCATCACTGAGGTCTTCATGACCCACCTTGGAGCAGAGCATGAATGAGACATCCATGTTCTCTTCTGCCTCTCCTACACGCATTGTCAAGCTAGGTGGTACAAGGTGATTGACCTGGCCTTGGTGCTTACAGCATTAAATGAACACTTTTTTGTTTCAGATTCTCTTTCTGTCCTGAAAGAAGGTGCTTAATTTCTGGTGTCCTCTTCCTTTCCTCCCTCCAGAAGATAGTGGAGGGGGATGACATCTTTTTTGCCGGTTTTGTTTGCCTGTTGGCTGTACTTTGCTGTGTGAGTAACAGCAGATAGAATCATGAGGATCTCACTGTGATTCACGTTTCTAATCTCTCCTGTTCCAAGTAATTTGGCTCCTCACTTTATAGATGAGAGAATGGGGCAGTCCCACAGGGTGCCAAGCACTGCTATGACTGGCTTCTCAAGAAATTCAACCCAATGACAAATTTTCACTCCTATCCCTTGCTCTCAAACCTGTACCACTACATGGCAGTGGTGTGGTGATGGTCTCTGCAAGCCAGCATGGCTTGGGTGGGTCAGTAGGTGTATGGGTGGATTCGCAGAGATGTAAGAGCTGATTTGTCTTATGCTTGCCCTCCATACCCACATCAGTGGTTGATTATGGTCAGTTCTTCCATGGACAGGGTTTGGTAAGAGCTTGGTCTGGTTTTTGCCAGATGGGGTTTTGAAGGGATTCTCCATGTTGCTGCTCTGCTGCCTGTTGCTCTGTTAGCTCAGGGAGTGGAGACTCCCTGGAGCAGAGGTTTTGCAGTCCAAGGTGTGAAGGTCACTCACGGTCCCTGCCATGGAGTGATGTGCTCTTGGTGCTCAGGGTAAGAGCAACTTTCATCCTTGCTCTGTGAGACAGGAACCCGAGGCCCTATAAGGCAGTTGCTTGGTGCTGGGCTGGTTGGATGGTGCCACTGTCCTTTGTGAGCACACTGAAAGGATGTTTGTCAAACCAGTCGCCTCCTGGATCTTTTGATACACTGCCTTTGTGTGGTTTGAACAAGCATCTTATCACCTTCATCTCCCTGCTCTTTGCAGAGCACTCAAGTAGTAAACACACAAAGGCTGAAGCTTGAATCTTAAAAATTGCAGGTTCCTCCCATCATTGCCCTGATTTCTACAAAGACTTCCTCCAGCTGCTCCATCTCTCAGCTCTGAGTTTCTATCTTTGGCTCCTGTATGGGTGTAGAGGCAGTAAAATCTTGCAAGCTAAGGGTAGTTAAACCCCAAGATTTCTCCTGTAATATAAGAAAAAACAGGCACTTTCATTGGAGGAGCAGCAGGTACCATGCACGGTGCAGCTGCATATCCATCTCCTCCACTACAATGGGGATGCATCTCCTAAAGCTTCCATCCTGCCTGTTGCTCACTGACCATTTTGAGGACGCAGAAAGCTGAAGTATTCCTCAAGGGAGATGATGACTTTGCTGAGGTGCTTGTATGAGAATCTTGCCCTGAAAAAAAAGCTCTGGGTAGGATCAATTTGCTTTAATTCCCAGTGAAGTGGTTTTCCTTCTGTTGCAGCATCAGCCCAAGCTCCTTTTTTCTTTAGCCTCATCAGGCTTCTTGCCGTTTCTTTCCGGTGCCCTAAGCTCTACCACAGCAGTGAGCCAAGTGCTGAGCCACCTTCTCACACTAACCCATGAGCTAGCATCTCCAGGAGGCAGCCTGTGTCCCTCCACCCATTGTGGTTGTCAGCATATATGGGCAGCGTATCCATGAGCTGATCCTGTGGGTGAAGTGACTTGTTTTTCCTCTCCTGTTTCCTGCCTGGAATGGTCAGCCAGCAGTATCAGAACAATCAGGGCAGGAAGGGGCGTTATCCAGCTGTGCTGGTACGCAGAGGCTTTCTCCAGTGCTGGCGGAGTGGTGCCTTGCTTCCCTGCTGCAGGGTCCCTCCAGAGAAGGTAAAGGACTTTCAGCCAGGTCCTTTCCTGCATGTGTGTGTGTCAGGGAGATCCTCCTGGATTTGCTATCATGGAAGGGAAAATCTTGATCTTTGAGCTCTTTCCCTCTATCCCCATCTAATGGTGGTTGTCCTGGACTCCACCACAGATCAAAGCAGTACTTTGGATGTTGAAGCTAGGACATGTGGACTTTAACACAAGAAAAGTGCTTCTTGCAGAAAAGCCCTTGTGACACCCCAATTTGGCTTCTCATGTGCCCTGTCCTGACCATGTTGGAAATGCTAATGGCCTCAGTCATCTCCTTGAATTGGCTGCTTTGTGCAGAGGGACCCTCTTCTCCTGGGACAGCATCATCCTGGGCATGAAGGAGTTAAAGTGTTCTCCTTTGCTCTGGTGCAGAGCAGAAGCAAAGCTGTGAAGGGGAAAGGTCCCAGGGTTGTGAAGGCAAGCGGGGACACCACATTCTATCTCAGCTGAGTGGAAAGTCCCTGTCATGGAGCTGTAGCACCCTGAGGGATTCCTGTAGCTTTGGGCTTCACAGCCCAGTAAGAAAAGATACTTTTTTGGTGGGGGTGGGGTTTTTTCATACTCTGAAAACTGAGATTTTTGCAAACCTTGTGCCTCAAAGCAGGACAAGTAGAAAAACTGCTTAAGTTTTCCACACATTGGCTTCCCTGCCCCTTAAATCATAGAATCATAGAATAGTTAGGGTTGGAAAGGACCTTAAGATCATCTAGTTCCAACCCCCTTGCCATGGGCAGGGACACCTCCCACTAAATGATGACTTTATGGTTTGCATGGTGTTTGGGTGCTGCTTTTAAGGTGCAGAGTTACTGCAGAAGGGAAACCATAGAGAACAGCCAGGGCTTGAAGTCCCATAGCTTGATTTTGTAAGGCTGGGGTTGAACACATAACTGAGGTGTGGTGGGATAAATCCCTTCTTGCTTTGCTCAGCTCTTACCAAAGCCTGTGCAGAGCAGGAGTGGCAGTCGATCCGGCCACACTTTTTTGTACACAGTATGTGCGCACCTCTGGAGAGAGATGGTTAATGCCTTGTCCAAGGGTGATACTCAGATGCTGCCTGAGGATGTTCCCCTCAAGTGCTGTAGTGTCTTCTCTGTTCCTGCCTCCTAGGAACAATATCTGTAGGTGCTTCACAGTGGGGCTGTACAGATGTGAGGGCACTGTGTTGCGTTGCCTGTCAGGAGAGCTGTGATGACCCAGTGTTGGAAGGTTTCTTGTCACCCTCCCTGCTGTCTTGTCTCAATTGGTCCATCAAACCCCTTCTCTCTTCCCTGGGTGGTGGTTGTGCTCTATTTGAGTTGTTGTTGACACCTGGGAGGGAGGCAGGGAAACCCACATCTTTTGCAACACGTTGTTCTGCTTGGAAGTGTGCAGGGCAGAGCCAGCCTTGATGATGAGGGTGTCCCCAAAGGGTGCCACAGCACAACTGCTTGCAGTGTTCACCCTGGCCTGTTGTGAAACATGACCACAGACAGTTCACTGCACGGAGCCTCCCTTCCACTGGCTCCCAATACCTCTGGTTTTGCTCTTGGTTTAGCACTTTTGCTACTGGGAGTCTAGTGGGAGGGAGATGTTGGAGGGACAGATTCAAAGAGCTGCTCAACACCATCATAAACCACTGCAAAGTACTCATTAAGAACCTTGACCTCAGCATCATCTGCCTTGATGTTCTTGAGGTGCTTAAAGGAGCTCTTTGGAAAGGCTGATTATGTCCTCCAGAACTATCCCCTGCCACATTTTGCTCAGTGTGGGTGGGAAGGAAGGGAGAGTTTGGGGAATAAACAGTAGAAGAGGTTGCAAAGTTCCTGCTTCTTGGTTGCGGTGGACAAACAGAGTCCTCTCCCATGAAAAAATGCTTCCATAATCACTGCCTTGGGAGGAGAGGTTTAACTTCGTGTATGGTCCATTGCACACCAGGAAAAAAACCAACAAACCCAAAGACTGTGTTTTGTGGTTTGAAAGTTATGGTAGTATCTCTCTCCTGAAATGTTAAATATTTTGTCCTTAAATTCCATTGCTTTTCTGTGCTGGGATCTGAGAGGCATCAGGAAGGGATGACTGGGCTGGTGTGGTGTGAAGACCATGTTCCCCTCCAAGGACCTGAAACAAGCTGACGTGCAGGGAGGTGTATTTTTGTGAGCTGGGTATTGTGAAGGATGCTTGTGAGTCACACCGTGCTCTTAGTCACTGCTTTCCTCTTGCCACAAGTCATGACTAAGGTGCTGATGTGCTGATTCCCTGCTCATTCAGTCCTCAGCACTGTGGTGGAGCGTTTCTTGGGCATTCCGCTCCCATACACTGTGGATGGATAGAACTTGGTGAAGACCATAATAACAGCTTCTGGTGGTGGAACACAAGGTGGGAACCCATGAGACTGTTTGGGGTGAAGGGGAGCGCTTGAATCTGGCAGGTCAGTGGTTGCTTGTTGTGCGTTTGGTTTCATCTCTTTGGTGACTTCTCTCCAGTGGCAGGGCTGGAGCCTCACTGATCCCTTGGCTCTCAGGGAGCCACACAGCCGGGCATGGCTTTACTGAGCCCTTTGGTGAAACTGTCAGGAATTCATGTGGGTGGAGATGGCCACGTTGAGTGCACTGAGCAGGGGGAACCTCTGCTGAGATCACAGTGGCTTTTGCTCCTGCCTGGCTGGAGGTGATGGGCACAGCCACCACTGAGTACTGAGTGTCAAACACTGACCAAATAAGCAGAGATTTGAGTACTCTGGGATCCCTTTGGGAACTAGGTGAGTGGGTGGTTTAGGTACAGGAACGTGCTGTCCGGGATGAAACAAAGGCCTCCTTGGCAGGGAACTTTTGTAGTATTGGCAGGTTTTATTTCTTGTTCCTGGATTATTTTTGTGCATTTGTGTTGCCTCCAACCACGAGACAAAGTCTCTGGGATGGAGCCGTCTCTGTGCTTTGGGAGAGGAGAGAGATGAGTACCCCAGGGTTCCTCTGGATGCCAGGGTGGCACTGCAGGGGAAGAGGGAGTCTCTGCCTGAGCATCTGTCTGATTGCTCATAGTTGGGGCAGTTCTGACAGGTAAACCTTTGGACAAGTTGCTTTTATTTTCATGGTGTCCCAGGTAGATATCAATTGAATGGGATAAAGTCTTCCTGCCGCCAGCACAGTCTCTTCTACCCCAAAGTTTAGGTTGCACCCGGAGCTGTGGTGGAGAGGTGAGCTGTCCAGGGCTATGTTGTGAAAGGGGTGCAGCCAGGCATGCAATCCGCAGTTTCACAATGACCTGGGATGTTGGGGCTGAGGCCCCCTCTATTTTCCTGCGTTGCTGCAGGGACACATGGACCTTTTCTTCATGTTGGCTCTCTGGCAGCAAGGTGACAGTTGAAAGCTGGAGGCTTTCCTAGCGCATGCAAGGTTGGCACTTGGGAGTGGGTTTGTGACCATCGCCAGTGGACACTAGAGCTGCCAAGGATAATCTGTGGCTCATGTAAGGAGGAGTTTGGGCTCTGCTGTCACTTTTCCCACATTGGACGACATGATCTTTTGAGATCCTTTCCAGCCTGGGCTGTTATATGTTTCCCGTCCAGCCCATTGCAAGGTGCTGCAGCTGTAATCTCGTGCTGTGCTTCTTTGATGAAGGCTAACCCACTGTTACCTCCTTGCCACAGATATGTGAGCGAGACTTGATCTCTTCCACAGATGGAAGTTGTGAGAAGGCAAGGTCAGCAGAGGGTGCCTTGGCTGCACAACCTCTCATGATGAGATTGTGGGTGTGTGCACCTCCTTTTCTTTGCCATGGTTAGGATGAATTAGGGGAGCAGAGGGGAAGATGACAGGCTAGCAGACTGGGGTGCATGGCTGGCTTTGGGGTTGGCAGGAGGCAGTAACCGGATGGTGCTTCACCAGGAGCATCTTGTCTTCACTACAGTAGAAGCATTGTAGTGCTCTCTTCCTTGCAGTTAACCAGGGACCTGATATGCTAACTTTCTTCCTTCTTTCTCTGTAGGAGATGAATTAAAATGCAGCACACCACGTGCACGGAGGACAGGATCTACCACGCACTGGAAAGATGCTTACATGGGCTTAGCAGAGATGCTGTCTCCAGCAGATGGGCTGGTAAGTGACCTGTTAACCATGAGCTTGTTCTTCAGCCTCTGCACGATCTGCTGACCTACCTGGGCTCCTGGGTAAGAGAGAGCTGCTGCTGCTGGAGGCTTGGAGGCCTTTTCTTCCTTCCAGCGTTCAACGTTAGAGGTAGGATCCAAGCTAGTCAGTCTTCCTGAGCCTCTTGCTGCAATAGGAAGATGTTGAACAAGTTATGTTATGTCTTACATATATAAAGATTCATCAGAGAAGCCATGCATCTTGCCAGTTGTCCATGCCTTAGCTGGAGAGGATTAGGCACTCTGTGCTGCTCAGTGTGAGGAAAGACTCCTTTGTGTAGTCAGCCAGCCTTGCCTTGCTTTGATGTGTGCAGTCCTCAAAACCTATGGGCATAATCTATTCTGCATTGTTAGAAGCAAGTGTGGAGATATTGTTATCAACTTTATTTAAATCTAGACCAGATATCATGGTGACCATAAAGATCTGAGCCGTGTTCAGAGCAATTTGGGATCACGGCAGTGAGGCCAGAGAAGCAGTGAGCAGAAGTCATTTTTGAATGTCATTTTTATCTGTCTTCCCCATCCTGGCGTTTGTAGGCTGCAGTTACATCAATCCCAAATCCTTTTGTGAATGGAAGAAATGAAATGAATTTGGGGGGCTGTCAAATTCAGATTTCTTTTTGTCTGTTCTTTCTACTCCTTCTGCTTTTCTGTTTACCTGTAAATCAGCAAAGGGATGCAAGCAATGTCCTACCTGCTGCCAAATACTGCAATAATCCCTTTGGCCGTACCCGTTTCTTCACCCACTGGAGTGATGCCAGATCCCTGTGCTGGAGCATCACTCTGTGTCTTATTTATGACCAAGACTCCTGGGTCCTTATGGGCTCCTCATGATCTGGGAAAACAGGCCCTGAAGTGTGACCTATATTCCTGGTTCCCGGAAGCTTGAGCTCGTGCTTATGGCCATTACAGTGCATGTCCAAGGGAGTCCATCCTGCCAAGCCATTCATTGTGCACTGCATAACTTGCCTCTTCCTGTAATTATAATTAATCAATTCCTCTGTCACTCATAATCTCTGCCTTGCTCTAATCCCAACCCCTCAGTGCTGCTGGTGATGTTAGGGCAGCCTTTAAAAATGACTTAATAACTTTTCTGACTCATTAGCAAAGACCAGACTGTGCGGGGCAGAGTTGGGGGTGGTGGGCTCTGCTGGGAGCAGCTCTGCTGCCCACTGATCCCTCAGTAATAACGATTTCCCCCCATCTCTCTGCCTGCTGCTTTCAGTCCTCTTCACATGGGTTTTGAGGGTTTGGCAGAATGAACTGGCATTCTGAGGAGAATCTCAGGCATTTTACACATCAGAAAGTTCCTTTTTATCAAAAACAGTTGTGCTGTTGCCAAAAGTGTTCAGCATGACTGGCGAGCCCTGCTCCCACAGTGGTTGGTGGATGTGATGTTAATGGCTTTGCTGTGCCATGGCCCCAGGTACCACAGTGGGACAGCTCCGAGGGCAGCACTGCATGGCCAAAGCTGCCTCCAAGTGCTTTACCCCATGGCATGTCCATGTTGGCTTTGAAGAGCTGCTGTTCCACATCCTACCTCCTTGCAGTCAGAGTAGGAAGTGTTTCATTATTGCAGTAACACATGTGATTCGGGGAAAACAGAGCACAATTCAGATGTACCCACACCCGTAACAGTGCATCCTATTTCTTTTCAAAATCAGAGCAGAAACACTTTCATATTCTTCTGCCTTCCCCGTATTACAAGCAACAGTTTAATTACTGCTGTGTCAGATCCAGGCTGTTATTTATGGCAGGGCTCTGTTCCTCATATGGTCAGTGAATCTCTCTAGCTTGTTCTGCTGTAGCCTTCTCCTTTCTTGTTTTGAACTTCTTACATCACTTCTATTTCCCAGTTTATTTGCTTTACCTCCTTTTTACCGTTTCTGTGCACCAAAATAACACCCACGACGCTGCAGCTTTTGGGATGAGACCTTCCGAGGAGATTGTGTTTATTTTTAAGTTATTTAATGCCTTATTTTAACATGATAATTTGACAGGAGGTGGCTCCAGAGAGGGTGAGTAATCACTTCCGATGCGTTGTTTCCCCCACTGTGTGACTGAAGAGCTGTGGTTGGTGAAGTCATCAAAGAGAAGTGCAAGTGCTTTGGCCATCACAGGTTTATACCCTTGATGAGCCCGTAGTCAGCTTGGATCTAAACAGAGAATCTTTCCTGAACTGCAGCATTTATTGGAGGAACCAAAGAAAAATTAATTGTTTCTGAATCACAAGAAAAAATGTGTTAGAAAAGACAACCTCCTCTGGAGACCTTCTTCAGAGTTTCCCTTCCTCCATGTCGCTGCAGAGAGGTGATGGTCAAATCACAATGTGCTAAAGGAAGAAAAATAGTTCATTTCTTGCTGGTGAGCATTGAAATGGGGTGAGCCTTTGGTGAAGGAGAGTGCTGGGCTTGGCTCTGGCTGCTGGCAGTGCTGGGGTGCTGTAGTGCTGAGTTCGAGGGGGGCTGGAGGGTCGTGGTGAATGGTGAGCTGCTGGAGAGGCTGCACAGTGCCCTGGAGGCCCCAGGTATGGGGGGGAGCTGCTGTGTCGCTGCCATGGGGCTGCACACAAGTCAGAAGGGCTGAAGGGTGCCAATGAAGGAGGATGGATGAGGTCGCTGGTGAGCTGGAGGAGAAGTGTTCAGTGATACTTCTCATGTGGCTCCCAGGGAGTTCAGTCTGCTCAGCTCTAATAAAGAGAAGCTTAAAATCCTGCTCAGTTGCAGTCATCTAGATACCTTCATGGGGAATTTTTCAGCCTGGAAAAGATGACTCTGGAGAGACCTTGTAACAGTCTTCCAATAACTAAAGGGGATATATACATATACAATAACAAGAAACCTAGAAAGGGGATTTTGATGTGGGCCTGTAGGGACAGGACAAAGGGAATGGCTTTAACCTGCCAGAGGGGAGGCTGAGATGAGCTTTTAGGCAGAAGCTGTTCCCTGTGAGGGTGCTGAGGCGCTGGCACAGGGTGCCCAGAGAAGCTGT
>WYDI02025728.1:0-31802 GCA_009867235.2 Psittacus erithacus | reverse complement strand
CATCGGTGCGGGCGGCGCGGCGCGGCGCGGCGGGGCTCGGGCACGCCGGTGGCGGGGGGCGGCCGGCGCCGGGCGCGGCTCCGCCTCTCAGGGTGTGAGGGCAGGGGGGGGCTCGGGCAGCGCGCGCCTCCCGCCGCCACGGAGTGGCCCGGGGCGCCCCCTGGCGGTGGCGGTAAGCAGCTCCCTCACGGAGCCCCGGCCTAACCCGGTCCGAGGATGAGAAACGGAGCCGCGGTTTCCCCCTGCGGGGTGTGAGTGTTAATTACCTTAATTATAGTTCACAGGGATAATGAGCCGGCAATGGGGAAGCGGCATGATTTGGTGCTAATTCGGTAACCCCTCGGGGGCAGCTCTCGGCGCTGCCGATCCCGCGGCGTTCCCGGGAGCGGCTGTACCCGCTACCGCCGGCCTCGGGGGATGATATCGCTTAATTAAAGTGGTGCTATTAAGTATGCAAATGAGCCCCGCGCCGCGCGCGAGCGTGCCCCCTGGCAGCCGCGAAGAGAAGCAGGCAGCGCGCGGGCCGGGGGGCGCCGCAGAGGAGAGCGGAGGCAGACGCCGGTAACAGCGCCCGGCTAGCTCAGTCGGTAGAGCATGGGACTCTTAATCCCAGGGTCGTGGGTTCGAGCCCCACGTTGGGCGAAAAAACTTTTACCCTTTCTCCTTTTTGATGCTTTTCCCCCGCTCTTTCCCGCTCTACTCAAGGCCCCCGCAGCCAAAACCGGGCAATAGAAGCGCTACGTTCCCCCTCCGCAATGCGGCTGTGGGCACGGCGCTGCCCGCAGCAGACTCCAAGCCCCGTCATGCCGCGGGGGAGCGGAGGAAGCAGTGCGGCTGCGCGGAGCGAGAGGAGGCCAGGGCCGGCCGCGCCGGACGCGGCGGAGGTGGTCGGGCCCCCGCGAGCAGGGGGCGGGAGGAGGCAGAAGCACTTATAAATGGCGCCCAAGCAGGACCCCAAGCCCAAATTCCAGGAGGGTGAGTGCGGGGGGCGGCGGTGCTGGGGGCGAGCTGAGGTGTGGGGAAGGAGGCCTGAGGGACGTGCGGGGCAGCGGGCGGTTGGTGGGGTCCGGGTCCTCTGAGGGGGCGGTGGTCCCGGAGCCCGGCGGGTCCCCGCTCCGCGTCTCCAACGCCCGCTGTTAATCCCGGCTCTCCACCGCTGCTGCCGGTCCTGGCCGGGGGTGGGTGCGCCGAGAGGAAACAAAGGAAACGGGCTGGTGATGGGGAGAGCCCGGTGAACCCGCCGCGGTTCCCGGGGCTGGGCCTGTGCCGCGCTGCGGGGCCGCTGTCGCGGAGGAGGCTCCGTGCGGGCCGCTGGGTCCGTCCTGCTCCGGAGCCGGCCGGGCGGGAGGCGGCTCTGCCCTCGGTCCTTCCCTTTGTGCCGAAGCGGAGGGGATGCAGGGCTCCGTTTCGCAGCGGCCGCGGCCTCAGCCGGGCCAGGTCTGCGGGCAGGGTCTGTGATGCCGCAGCACAGCGCGGTTTGGGTGTTCGCTCTCACTGCTCAGCCCTGACAACGAGAGAATACGGGCGGAAGAAATGAATTCTGCAGGCTTTGTCTCCCTGTGCCTCTTCCCTACCGAGAAGAGGTGGGGCTTTCCTATCCCCCGTTACTCTAAATAGGCATCGTTTTCCTGCAGGCATAGGCATTCATTGGCATTAAAACTGCGGAAACCTCCCAAATCTGCCAGGCTTTTTATGTTATTGAGTATCAAACGTGGTTATTATTTACTCTTCCTTGCAAGAGAGCTCGGTTAGGGATCCTTATGCAGGAGAATTCATGGGCGCAGCATTTGGACTGCAGGTTAAGATGGAATCCATATTTGCAGCAAAGCACTGCATTATTGCAAATTTTTAGGTGAATAAGGCTTGGAATTGTGCTTTTTAGGAGACTTATTTTGCAAATATTTGGTTTTTAGGTAATCATTGTGATTGGTAGTACTACATGTCTAAGAAAATGCTGGACAATGGTAAATAGGAGCCAACATCCTCCTTTCTTCTCTGCCCATCCCTCATTCTGGTTTCCAGGCAGGGCTTCCCACACGGGTGTGATTTGTCTTTCAAAGCACAGTCTGCAGCAGAACCACTGGAAGTTGGCCATGCTGGGCGGCTGGAACAACACTGTCACTGTGTGTGCTTCGTGGCTGCTGGCGCTGCGACGTGTTCGGTCCTGCATCAGCATTCCGTGCCGTGCACTAATGCCAATGGAATTGTTAACCTGCAGAAACAATCAAGATTTTAACGCATGATTCCCATTATAATAATAAATATGGAATTAAGTGAACTGCAGAAACGAAACCTGAGTAAAAATCCAGGCTGAAATTGTGTCCACAGCTGTAGGAATATGAGCAATCTAAATTTAGTACAGCAGGTAATGTTTTTAGGCTTTTTTCCACACTGTAAATGTGTTTGTGGTCTCAAACATGACATTAAATGGGATAAGAATGTTGTGGATAAATCTCCCTGCAGGCCTGAAACTGAAATGCTTTATTGTCCATTGGTTGCAATATGACCAGTGGAAATTGTTTTAATTGCAGATTTTGTAGCTAGATGCACATCAGGGAGTAGGGGGTGGACTTTGAAGTTGTCCCTGTTTGCCTTTTTTCACAAAGCAAAGGGTGAGGAGGGGACTGAATTTATTGTGAAGACTTGTAAGAGCCAGGAAAAACCTAACTGTCAAGCTGGAGTTACAACTACCCCTTGAAATGAAGGGACTGGTGCTTTTATGTAGGCATGAGAAATGAGGTCAGCACTGGTGCAGCTGAGCTGAGAGCTGTGAGTACTTGAAGTGTTCTGCATCTTGACACCAACTTTTCTTTTTTTCAAAGCAAATAGAAGAGTCTCGGATGTCAGATTTAATTCTGAGTTGCTTAAGACAGTTTTTGCCATCTTCTGATGTGAATTTGGTGTTTTCTGGCCTGTTCTGGAGGTGGTAGTTAGCCTGACGTCAGTGGGAAGGCTTCACTGGTAGGGGATGTTCAATTCCTGTTTGCAGAGTGAGTGTCTGTTTAGAGCCCTTCTGGTTAAAAGGTTCCTCAGTGTTTTGTTGTGTCTCTGTGGGTAAAGAGGCAAATAAAGCCAGAATTGTACAGGATTCACCATCTGTATTTATCCCTTCAATATGCAGAAAGCATGTTTGAAGATCACAGTTAAATTCGCAGTGGAGGGTAGTTTTAAACCAAGAACTGGTCCTTCCTCTAACCTTGTCATTCCTGAGCTTCCCACAAGGAAGAGGGCATGCAGAGTTCTGTCAGTGGTTAGATGGATTCTTCTGAAGGCTGCCTTCCTGATAAGTACCTGTATTTGTGTTCTGCTCATGATGACTGCCACGGCTCTTCTGTCCACAATGTCTTGGGCAGTGCATTATGCAGCCTGTCTCTCTGAAAATGAGGTACTGCAGCTTTCCAGAAGGAAACATCTGTACTCAGATATCCTATGTTAAGTACATTCAAATTCCCACAATGTAACCACACAATAAGACCTTGCCATTAAGAAGAAAAGAAAACAGACTGAAGAACAATCTCTTCCTACTGAAAAACCACAAAGTGAACATTTTTTTCTTGCTGTTGCACAAACCTGGCCTTCTGTCCCACAAGTCAGATGGAGAAACAATGTCGGGGTCTCTCTTCCTGACTTGCTAAACTAGAAATACCAGGTGGTGAACTTCCTGCAGGAAAAGGAGTACTAAGGACACTTCATAGAATCACAGAATGGGTTGGGTTGGAAGTTCCAGCCCCTGCCACGGGCAGGGACACCTTCCACTAGAGCAGCTTGCTCCAAGCCCCTTAGTCCAACCTTGAACACTGCCAGGGACAGCCTTGGGCACTGCCAGGGGTGAGACAGCCACAGCTTCTCTGGGCACCCTGTGCCAACGCTTTACCAGAGTTCTGATCCTCTCTTGCGTGAGAGTGAATCTGCTTCTCAGATCAATACCTGCCTTTGACTGTCCAGGTTGATGGTGGATTCATGCTGTGTTGTACTTCATGTGTTTTACAGAAATGGTACCTTGGTGGTGTTCTAAGATGTTTGTCTGCAACTTTCTTTCAGGTGAACGGGTGCTTTGTTTTCATGGACCTCTTCTTTATGAAGCAAAGGTATGTGTGCTCGCTTGCTGCTGCAGGTGGTTCTCACTGTTCAACAAGAAAATAAGGAATATCTCACTTGATTGGATTAAGGACTGAAACTAAAATGAATGAGAACCTGGTAATGTAGAAAATAGGTTTTAAATCCTGGAGTGCTGTGTTATTTCAGAAAATCCAGTGCTACTATGCAGTTATTCTGGTGAACTACTAAAGGCTGGGTGGGCTTGTGTGCTGAACATCCTCTAAACCTTTGTTCCCAGAACGCTGGAAAGCATTTGTGCTCATAGGATGTGATGCTGGTGCTAGTGAATGAGCTAGTAAGCTGCAGTTTGAGCTTCCTCAGAGGTGTAGGTGAGCGAGTACAATCAGTGGGCTTCACATGGGACCACAGTGCAGAAGATAAGCCAGCTGTGTCCTGGGCTGCATCAGAAGAACAAAGACCAGCAGGTCAGAGGAGGTGATTGTGTCTCTTTGCTCTCTGAGACCCCACTTGGAGCACTGTGTGCAGTTCTGGTATCCTTAACATAAGGATATGGAGCTATTGGAGGAAGTCCAGAGGAGGCCACGAGGATGATCAAGGGGCTGAAGCACCTCCCATATGGAGGCAGGCTGAGAGAGTTGGGGCTGTTCAACTTAGGACAAGGGGCAATGAGTTCAAACTTAAACAGGGGAGATTTAGGTTAGATATAGGGAAGAAATTCTTTACTGTGGTTGGAATGGGCTGCCCAAGGAAGTTGTGATTGCTCCATCCCTGGCAGTGTTCAAGGCCAGGTTGGAGGGGGCTTGGAGCAAGCTGCTCTAGTGGAAGGTGTCCCTGCCCATGGCAGGGAGTTGGAACTGGATGAGCTCTAAGGTCCTTTCCAGCTCAAACCATTCTATGGTTCTACTGCAACTCCTTCTACTGAGTACAGCGCTCTCTCTGTGGCAGTAGAGATCCATGTCATTTATTTTTCTTTTGAAGACTCCTCTACATCAGCCAGCTTACCTGCCTGTGAGGTAGGGGCCTGCATGTGAACCAGCTCTCTAGTGAACGGCTTTGGGCTAACTGGGGGTAGGGAAGTGACTTGTTTACTCTTCTGGTCTTCGTCCGGGGTTTCTGATCCTTCTTGTGAAAGTAGGTGTCCCTTTGGACAGCTGAGCACTTGCTCGTGTGCCCACCCAGCCCTTCCATATTTGTACCCAGGCAGTAACTTGTGGTAGAGAACTTACTTCTGGCTGTAAAATAGCTGCTGGTATTTCAGTCACTTGCATAGAAATCTCTGCATGCTGAACTGTGAAAGCTGAAAAAGCAAAACTCACTCAGATCTCTCTGTTCTCTTTGGTACTGACTGAACTTTCTTCTCTGTTCCAGTGTGTAAAGGTCGCCATAAAGGACAAGCAAGTGAAATACTTTATCCATTACAGTGGTTGGAATAAAAAGTAAGTATTACATAAAATGAAAGCAGTATTTTATTTCCTGTATGGGAAAATGAAGCTTTGTCGGTTCGAACACAAGCTTGATGGATGCGCCCTGCTGTGTCCCTGCTGTTAGGAGTTTGTTTCTGAAATAGACCTAGATGATTTTACGCATCAGCCAATGATTTATAGTAACACAAAGAAAACATTGCCTAACTAACCATTTCCTTCAGAGCTTTGCTTGTAGAGACAAACCAGCTCAGGGAGTCAGGAGAGTGATGGGAATGCTTTATTATAGCAGTCTGTTTGTTCTAGTTTGAAAATAGTCACTGTAATTCCCCCTGGCAGAAATACCTGGTGCAAAAACTTCCTTGTTATGTGCTGTAGGAGGGGCAACCCCTTCCGAGGTGGAGCAAAACTCTCCGCTCAAGCATACTTCACTCTTACACCACTTCTGGCAGCAAAGGTTTGGGGGAGTATGCCTTACAGAAGGCTGTATTCAGAGTGGGGAAGGCTCTCTGGTTTAGCTCTTCACAGGAGCAGGTTTAGCCCGTATTTCAGTTCCTGCCTCTCATGCGAAGGTAAAGATACTTTCCCCCTCTGCAAAACGGTAGGATTCTAGGTGAAGGATTGCTGAATGAAGGTGTCTCCATGAAATGAATGTTGAGCCCATACTAAAGGTGAACGCTTTCATGAGCTTGTTTCATTTATGTCCTTGTGTTTTTTTCTTTCATTTGAATTCTGTTCTGCCATGAGGTTTTGAATTTAGGAAAAATGGAGTTGTTTTTCTTAGTAATTAAAAGCTTCAGCTCTTCAGCCTCTACAAGTCTTTCAGGGAGCACCTCCCTCTCTGGGTTTGTTTCATTTCAGACTCCAGTCAAGACTCTCAGTCACTAGTGTCTCGATCACACTGATATGACTAAAAGCTGAACTTCAAGTTATAGTGTGTAACTTGTTCAAATGCACCCGCACACCCTGCCAGCAGATAAATGTTTTACTGTAAACACCTACAGTTACAGGAAGTGTAATTGGTTCTTGTGAAGGCTGCTGTCTGTCACTGAGGCAACATAAATGGGATCCTTCCTCCCCTATCCCTCTCTGATGGAGGGTGCTGTAAGTGATGCCATGACTCCTGTTTTCCTTGCTTGCACTATTGGAGTTTATTTGCCTTCGAGCTTCCAATTAACTGCATTAAAAGTGGCATTGCTACAAGATCAGGCAGCTGGGGCAATGTGGCTCCTTACCTTTGGTTCCTGTAATTGTGGTCCTTAGTTACTTGTTAATTGCTTGACTTAATAATTTTTTTTGCAATATCAACAGTTAGGATCCCAAAGAGTTTCTTCTTTGTACAGATAACATGCTGCAATTATATAGCACTTCTTTTGAAGGTCCCATGCAGCTGTACAGGCAGGAGTAAGATAAGTGGCTTAAATGTCTAACTAGAGCACTATCCTAACTAAGCACATAGTCTTAGAGGGGTACAGCTGGATGGGGGGGGTCTCTGTAACTTTTGGATTTTAAGCTTGTCTTGCCTTAACACTCCGGGAGACCTTGTACTCCTGTAGTAGTATTGGTTTTGCCACCTTGATATTCCAAGGCTGAGAGTTGTTGCCATGCAATGAAAGCGACACAGACCTTTTCACATGTAAGCTTTAATTTGCATCCTTTAGAATAAGTTGGCCACTTTTAATGTGTTCTGTTTGAAATAAGTTGTCAGATTGCTTAGATGATCCGCTCTTTGTCAAGTGGAATTCGTGCTCCTAATGGCAATTTCCCCAACACCTGTTCTCTTAAATCGTTCACTTCAGATTCTTCAAATATTCATGCCATCTTGGTTTCCTTCACAGACAGAAATCAGAACTCTTCTTCTTACAGTAAGATATTATTGCTGAATTTGTTAACCTATAAAATGTTGGAATAGCTAAAGGAAACTTGCTTTGTAATATAGTTATGGCTACAGGAGTCCCATCATTTAGTAAGCATAGGTTATTATTTTTCTTTCCTGACATGCTTCTTTTAAGTGAAAGACATTCCCCTCCCTCCTAAATTGCCCATCCTTCAAGTGTGGGAAACTTTGGAAATGACTGAGGGTCACACTTCCCTAGAAAACATTACAACTTCAGTCAGTGGGGACTGCGTTTGGTAACTCACACTTCCAGTTGTGCCAGCCATGACCTGACACAAAAGCAGAGTTCAGCCTCAAATTCTGTGAAGCTTTTACTTGACTGTTGCGTGTAGAATGCAATTGTGTCATGGTTTTGAGTGATGGTTTGATTTCTGGGTTCTTATTTCAGCTGGGATGAATGGGTTCCAGAAAGCAGAGTGCTCAAATACGTGGATACCAATCTGCAGAAACAAAAAGAACTTCAAAAGGCCAATCAGTGAGTATGTTTTTAGAAGTCCTTGTGAGTAAGTAGGGTTTTTTATAGAGCTTCAATCCAACAAGTGTATATCAAGGGAAGTTAGTGAGTTTAGAATTGAAACAAAACACTTTCAAGAGGTGTTCTGATGCTCATCTACTGTTGAGGTGCTTTGGCTCACAGAGGTGTTCTGATCAGCTTCAGGATGCCTATAAATACTTTGATTTTTATGAATGCTAATTTTGTGTTTCTTTAATAGAAATGCTTTAATTGAGAGCTTGGTTGATGTTTGTCAGCAGCACTGTGCTGCTTCCACATGATTCAGAATGAGGATGGTGGGAGTGGGAGGAAATGGCTGTTCACACTACCAAGTATTGTATGAAGAAGCCTAAATCTTTCTGATAATGAACTGAATTTGTTCCTGCTCATGACACGCTGTCTCACAGATCCATTTACTACACATTCCCTAAATGTTTTGCATGACCTGGTTTCGTTTGAGGGGAGAAAAAAAACCTTCTTTTCCCATTAAAGTTTGATTTATGAATGAATTCTTTTTAAAGGGAACAATATGCAGAGGGGAAGATGAGAGGTGCTGCTCCGGGGAAGAAGACTTCAGGGCTGCAGCAGAAAAATGTTGAAGTGTAAGAAGCTTTTGTTTTATAAAAACCCTCAAAGCCAAAATGCCCCTAAACTTTTACCTGCCAGTTTTACTATTGATCTTTAAATAGGGTATTTTTAGAATGGTTCTGCAGGCTGAACTACATTGCTTCAGACACAACCCATACAAAAGCCATGTCTCACTTTCGTGATATCAAAAGGCCTTTGTTGAATTACTTCATTAAAACTGTCTTCTTAGGTTGTGCACTGTTCAATGCTGAATGAAGGGACTGAGTAGACACTAACACTGCTTTTTTGCACTCTGTTCCTCTTAAGTTAGTGAACTGGCACTCAAAGTGATGAGTCCTCATAAGACTCATGTATCTCAGTGAAATCACTTTCTATGGAGAACATTACAGTTCTTCCAGGCTGCGCAAGCAGTTTGGAATAAAATCCTTAATGCCTTGCCTTCTTACTGTACAGTTGTTCGAACTTCATTGCAAGAGTCTTTGTTTTGCTGGTTTTGCCGAAACTAAACCCATGTGCTATAAAAAATGGTTTGGAATCTTAAGAGACCAGAAGCAAGCTCAGACATTTCTTAGAAAAAGGAATCTCAGGATGTAACTGTCAGATTTCTTTCATTCCATCCTTTTTGTTTTTCAGAGTAGGCTTCTGTGGTGTGATGTGTAGAGTCTCATACAATCAGTACAGCTCTGCTGTACTCATGTGCCATGAAGCTCTTCTATTTGGGTAGTACTTCACTTAGTGATGATCATCATCATCATTACTATTGTGATGTTCTAACCTGCTGACTTCATTTATGATTCTAGTCTTCATGAGGAAGCTGCTGAAATGACATCAGTTCTTATGAAGAGCATTTGGCAGCAGCCTCAGAATTCATGTCTCATTTATGGACAGCTTTATGCTCTGAAATGTGTATGGTTGATCTGGTAGTGGGGACAGAAACATGGTTTTGCTCTAGATCCTGAATGCAGATTTTACATTGGGATTGTTGACAGTCTGGGCAAGACTGGAAATTGGCTCTTGGTCCTGGAATGAGGAGTGATGGATCTGGCTGCGATGCTGTGTACATGCTCCTCTGTGTTCTGTCACTGTGGGTGCTGAGGTGCTTTACCATCACCAGTTTGGGGTGCTCTGTCAGCACAGGCGCCTACTGACCCCTTTGGCTTCATTTGAGGCTGAAAAAACAAAACAAATGCCTGTTTAGGCAGTTCCTAATGAATGTCATTAAAATCTAATTAGAATAGATCTAAATTATGACTGTGGCTAATTTGGCTGCTTAAGGGGTTGCTGCATCTGAGCTGTCTACATTTTAATCAGTGGGAGTAGGATTCATTTCATGTGTAACTTTGACACATTAGTGATGACTCAGTTGTAAATGTCTACAGTTTACATTACAGAGAGCATCCTGATAGTAACTTCACGACTGGGTTCCCCATACTGCCAGCTTTAGTCATCTTGGTAGTTCAGACTGATTGCAGTGGGATGAGTTATGCTCTGGCTGAGTAAATGTTAACCTGTGCTTGGAATCAAAGTTGGCTTCATCTCCTCAACCACACCTAATAATGTGGCATCCAAGGGAGACCCACACAGTGAAAATGACTTGGACTTAAGCCTCTGCGTAACTATAAAGCTTGAAAGCATGTTGCCAGGTCTGTCTTTACTCTCTGGTTGAAACCAGTTGGGGAAAGGGAGTGGCTCTGCTTTTTGCTGTCATGGCTATGGTGAGCTTCCAGCACAGCAAACCAGACAATAAGTTAATTCTCTGAAACTTCTGCTTCATGTTGATTGGAAAAGTTAATTCCTTGGTGGTGGATTTTCAGAGTTGTAAAGGAGAAGAAGGAAAACTCTTGTCATTAGAACAGCAGTCTGGTCTTGGGAAAGTTATTTATGACAGGGTCCCATATGCTTGTTGCACTGATCTTGCTCCTAGTCTCTAGCCATTGCCAGCATCCAATGCATCCTTCTAAATTAGACCTGTGCTTTCCACGAAGTCTCCCTATTTTTCTTCCCTGTTTGGAGGCTGAGGGAGAGGAAATACTTTGACTTACCCTAGCATGATGCAGGGTTGAGATACTGATGTATTATTGACCAAACTACTGGTGCTTATGTTCTGCTACAGCTAGAGGCAAGATGGCTTCTGAGGAATCTCAAAATCCAGTTCCTAAGTAAAACTTGTGGATTGTTCTCTTGTTTTAAATCTAAGAGCATTGTAGATACATAAAGTCCTGGTGGTGGGGAGGGGGAGAAACTGGTCATGCAACTATTCTATTTAGGCCTCAAAATTTACCTTTTGTAGCATTCTTGGAGGATGGAGCAAAGGGGATGGTAACTTAGAGGTTGAAACTCTCTCTTCAGGTAGACAAGTAGTAATGGAAAGGAACTAACAATCTAAGCACAACTTATCCTCCAGGAATGTTCAGTAAGACTATAGTATGCTGCTAAAAAGGTAAATTTTTGAATCTTAAATAGATTCTCTTTAAGGCTAAACACGAGGTCTGACATTCTTTCCTTAACTCAACCCCCATTGTGCCTAGATTTTTCAGACGAGATGGAGCGCACACAGTTTGCTGTTTGGAGACCCCTACAATCTCGACGCGGTGAGTTAAGGATGGATTGTCAAACCAGGATTTTCATCCTGAAATCCAGATCTCCTTCCTTTCATAGATTTCTTTTAGAGACTCTTAAAGTCGTAAGTTGTAATAATGTAAGCTTTGGTAGCAGTTAATGATAAGTGCTGCAGTGTGTTGGTTTGGGGTGGGTTTGTGTTGGTTTTTTAAGCCAGTATGGACTACCAGGCTTCAGTTTCTCTGAAATGCCTGCCATTTCAGTTGGGGTAGGGTACAATATGAGGAGTCAAATGCATTCAGTGTGTCCACTCTTTAAAAAGTGAGGACAACTGCCTTCAGATTGGGAAACTGGGTAGTTGTAGAACATTGCGTTGCTCTGCATGCTCACTGCAGCCTGGTTTCTGCTTCCATGGAAATCGATGACAAACAGCACAGTCCTCTGGAAGTCTTGGAGTGAGGCTGCTACAGGACAGTGTTAGAACTGTGAGGTGTGAACTTGTTCCTTAATGTGCTGTATTTCTGTTGTTGGCTTGAGTCTGTTCAGAGGCTTTTAAGGTTTGTAAGCAATATTGGCACAAACAGAAATAAGCAAGAAATGCAGGTTGTGTACCTGTGTTTTTAAAATAATTCTTCATCTTAGGATAACCAGAAGCTATCATAGAGAAAACTTCTGTATGGTTATAGCAGGTTGGCGAGAATGAGGTACAGCCCTACAGCTGCTGGCCTCTCCAGAGTTCCACATGTAGCTCTGCTGAATTCCAGCTTCGAAGAGTTTCTGCTTCCTTTCATGGGCTTACTGTGATTAACTTACAAAAGCCAGTACACAGGCATAGTTAATGGGTGCTTGGCAAATAAGAAGGGCAACTGAGAGTGTTCTGGAGGGAAGATACGGCACTGAATAACGAATGTGAGAACAGCATCTGTTTTTAAATGATCTATCTGCAAGCAGTTTGGTCTGAGATGCTCTCAAAGCAGCATCTCCGCTTGGGAGTTACTGTGTTTTCTTGTAACAGAAGCCTCGTTCTTAATCTCAACATATTTCTCAAAAGCATATGCTCCTGCTGCATGTCTCGTGGCATCCTCTGCTGTCTCTGGCACAGCCAGTAGTTCTCACAAGCTACTTCAAGCCCTCTAAATGTCAAGCAGCATATGAACACTGCCTCCGTGCCAGTTGTCTGGGGCTGTAACAACACGACAGCGGCTCAAGCTGGAGACTTTCCACACCTCTTCTGCACTCTAATGGTCACCAGGAGCATGTACTTAGGGATAACCGAGTCAAGTCTGGAGTGGCATTCTTCCCTATATACTCTTCTTGCTTCTAGCAGTCTGTAATTAAGGGACTTCAGAGCTGGAGGCTGTAGCCATGTGATGGGTTTAATAACCTTTTGTAGGACTGTGTTAGATTTATCCATTAACTTTTGAACCCTTTGGACTTCTGGCATCCCATCATCTTGTCACAGCATGTTCTCATTTTAATTCAGTGCTGTGCTGCAGAGGAGAGGAAAGAGGGTGGCTCCTCCTGCCTCTTTAATGCCTGCTGCTTTGGGTTTTGGTCTTTCATCTATCTTAAGGAAAGATTGATCAGTTCTTTGAGCTTCACCTCTAGTGCATTTCCCCTCTTTCCTGCCCAGTTGTCACCCCGAGAAAGCTCTTGTCTGCCTGGTTACTCCTGGCACAGGAGCTGTTACACTGCCAGCTGTTCTTTGTTCTCTTTGCCTCTTCCTCATTTTACTGTGTGGCTTATACAGGTAGGTTCCTAACCAGGCACAGGAGACGTGTGTATGTAATCCTGGCTCTGGTTTTTATCCTTTTGCTACTGATGTTTAATTGAATCTTCATAGGAATCCTGCTTCTCACAGCTAAGGTAGTGACCAAGCTGCTTGGGCAGTAGTAGCTGATACCGTGCTTTTATCCAGCATATTTCTTTCACACTTTTAATGTGCTTTTTTATTACTGTACACCCTCTATTAGGAGAGGCTTTCTCATTTCATATAGCTCAGTTTGCTTTATCAGTAAACTGGTGCCTAATCTTTTTCTGGCACTGTTGAACTCAAATGCCAGAGACCAAGTGGCAGCTACCTTCATCCTCTGTTGCTCATACTAAACCAGCTGTTGTAGAGAGGTTCTAATAGACCTCCAAGTCTCTTTAAAAGGTACATGGGTTTTGGCGGAGTAAAGTACTTGTTATTGTCCACAACATGTTTGTATCTACCTGGTCATGGACTCCTACCTGTTGTGGAGTAAGTAAACCTTCCGAAGTCTTGGGGTTTGTCCCTGGTGTCATTTGTCTGTGCTGTTTTCTGTTTTCAAAGCTGGTTTTATTTCCTGTGGACAGTTCCCTCGGCACATCCCAGGAGACACTTCAGAAACCTCAGTTTAGAGCTCTGAGCATTAACACTCTTCTATAGACTCACAGAATGGTTAGGGTTGGAAAGGACCTTCAGATCATCTGGGTCCCTGAGGTGGTACCCACGGTTCTGTGATAGGTACTTGATTATCTTTCCTCTGATCTGCACAAGGGTGAAGCGCAGTCTTCTGTATGCTGTCTTCTCTGGCAGCCTCCTGAGTCTTGCCATTTGATCATGAACACAGTCCTGGTTTGGATGCTGAGATTGGAATTTCAGTATTATGCTCTTGTGGCATGGGCTGCTTGTTTTCCTTCCCTAACCCTGACCCCTTTGATACTCAGCATTTCTCTGTTGTGAGCTGTTCTGTGAGCTGTAGCGCTGTTTGGTTTCTACTGCTTCTCTTGTTTCTACACAATTTCAGATGGTTATGTCAGTAGTTCAGTTATTTTTGGCGTTCTAATTCAGCCTCACATGTGGATCCCTAATACTTGAATATTCTTCTTAGAGCTGTGTCTTGCCCTACTGAAATAAAACCCTTGAGGAGAGCTGGACTAGCTCTTTGCCAGAGCTGATTGCTAGTGCCCTGCTTTAAGGAGGTGATGTCTGGCTGCAGTGGGATGCACCCTTCACGTTTGAACTGTGAGATCCTTAGCTCCTTGCACGTCTGCTCAGTCTTTTAATTAACACTCTTTCCACAGAAGCTTTCTTAAAACTTCCCGTGCTGCTTTTTAGTTGTCAGTTTGCAGTGGAAAAATGCCAGTCAGAGGAGAAACGTGGATGAGGAACAGCAGCTGAGCTGGGCTGTGCTTGCTGCACTGAGAAGTCAAAGAAAGTTTGATGCTGCTTCTGTGCAGCAATATCGGGCTTGCTGTTTGTGATGTGGTTGTGAAGGGGCACAAAAGGATGTGTTGTAACCTGTCCTAGATATGCTTCATCTTGTGTCACTTCAGGACCTGCATTCCATTTATCCTTGCAGGAAGGCATTATCTGCCATCATGAGGAATGTGCATGGTGCTCTTCAGCCGTATGTCTCAAATGAGAGTCTGCCTGGTGTGATTAATGGGCTCTAGTTATCTGAGATGCACTGCTTGTGTCAGGCTGCAGCTCTATCAGTGAGGCTGTCTATAGCCTCTGAGATACAGATCCTGCATCTTTCTCCTGCCGTGCCATGCCTCTGGTGCTGTGCACACAGCACCCTGCACAGCAGCCTCGTGCGGGTGTTATTGCAGGCAGCCTGCTGTACAGGCAGAAGCTTGCCACATGCTGATGTTTTCTCTCTTGCCTTAGCTCTTTCTGCTTGTTCCCTAACTCAGATTTGTGTTTTAGACTTTGCAGACAGATGGCTGCTTTGACTTGAAGCAGGGACATATGACTTGAAATGTAAAGAATGAGGTGGGAGTGCACAAGCAACTGCCTGGAATGGATTACGATAGACTTTGTGCTCCAGTAACGTAGATGTGGTTTACTATCTTAATTGCAGTAGTTCTTTAGGTACTTTATATAGCCTGTCTGTTCCAGTTTAAGACGCTGCTTCTAGGCTAATGCTTGACATTTTTATCTTGTGATTTTACTTCTGGAAAGAACTCCCTGTTCCTCCTTGTTTAGATTTGGAAGAAAAGACCTTCTCTTCAATACACAAGTCCATTATCAGTGACTTAACTTGGCAATTGTTCTTCTTCCTGAAGAGAAATGATCTTTATTCTGCCCACAGTTTAAGCCTAATTAATGCTTGTTTGACTTGAAGCTTGAAAAAAGCCTGACACTTGCTATCTGCAGACCTTCCTAGAAACTCTGCCTACTTCCTGACCCAGATAAACCCAGTTCAAAGCCTGGATACAGGAGTCACTTGAGATAGTGGTGAATTTCCAAGGAAATAATCTTGTTCTGGTAAAGAGTTTTATCCACGCAGTCTGCAAGAGGTTTAACTGAACTCCTGTTAATAGTGAGCAGATGGAAACATGACAGGTAGTAGTCCTCTGAATGAAAATGTTCTGGTTAGTAAATACACAAAGTTCAGGTAACAACAAAAATACCTGTTATAGGACAGTTTAATTTGGTCATTGATCCTCCTGACCTACCTGAATATCTGTACGGCACGTGCATTGTATTTCAGGTGTCCTTAAGGTTTTGGAAGTACAGCTTTTAATTTAGAATAGCAGCAAAGGCTGAGGGTAGACTTTAGAGGTGGGCAGTGTGTGAAATGCAGACAGTGACTGCTGAGAGAAGCATTTGGAGGAAAATAAAAATTAGGGACAGGGCTATTCAGTGTTGTTTCAAATATTCCTAAGAAGTGGCAAGTGTAATTGTGGCCTCCCCTGCGAGCTGGCGATGGAATCGTAACCTTCGTGCATGCAGCTCTGAGAGTTCTATTTCAACTTCCCTCTGCTTTCCCAGCACTTGGCCCTAAGTGATCCCTGAAACACAGAAAGAAGCCACCTACAGATCTAGCGTGGTTTGCCAAGAGCACTTGGGAAGTAGGAACCATCTGGAGATGTTGCTTGCAAAGTGTCAGTACTGGTTTTAAATACTCAGGTGTTCCTGGCCTGTCTTCTGGGAGGCATAGGTTTAAGTTTAGTGATTCCCCAGAACCAGGTGAATTCCAACCCTGGTACATGAGAAATCCTGTAGTGTCATAACTGTGATGCTAAGTCAGAGCTGACATCTTTCATGTGCTTTTATCTGAATACCCTGTAGGCCACTGAGCATCGCTCATTGTTGTGAACTTAGTGGACAGTTTCTTTGGCTTTATTCTTTTGATTCTTTTAAGTATCTTTTTTTACCTTTATGCTTGCAATAATTTGTGTTCTTCTTGCAGGAAAACAAAAAAGAACAAACAGAAAAGTAAGTATGGCTTTATTTTGTATGGAAGTGGATATCCTTAGGGAAGGATTCTTGACTGAGGCAGGTTTAAGGTCTTATTCCAGCTATGTTTACTTACACCTTGTGTTGTTCCCCTTGGACTTGAGCTGTCTCTTCCTCTCGGCCAGGAGGAGTACATCCTTTCCTGATTTGTGCACAAACTCCTTGTTCCAGAGCTCTAAAAGCAAAGATCAAAAGAGACATGGACCTGCTGAAATAATTTCATGAGTCAAATTTATGTTTTCTTCCTGAGGTGGAGGCGTGAAACATCTGCAGAGCTGAGCTGCTGGCTCCAAAAATTCTTCCCAGGAGCACTGCAGATACTGACATTGGTTTGATTTTAGTGCAGAAACCTCCATCTTCAGATAAGTGTGAAGACACCAATTTAAACTGTCGCAAATGAGTGGCACTGCCAGAACACAGCTAATACTTAAAACAAGTGAAGATGTGACCTGAGAGAAATCTGAGTCTTATTTTTAAATCCTTCCTCTAAATCTTTACTGGTGTTTCTTACTGACTTGCCTGGTTTCTTCAGCAGTGTAATGTGTGTGTCCTGTACAGCTCCAGGGATTGGAGAGGGGAGCAGTACCAGTGAGACTCCTCAGCCTCCGAGGAAGAAGAGGGCTCGAGTAGATCCAACGGTTGAAAGTGTATGTATCCCTCATTCTGACAGGGCGTTCATAGCAGGAAGGTTGCTTTGCTCAGAAATACAGCAGTATTGCATCCTGCAGTGTGAAGTGTTACAACTTGCAGGACTTAGGTTCCCAAGTGGCCTTGAAAAACCTAAGCAATTTCCTTGTTCCCTGTGGAGCCTATAGGAATGACTGTCGGAATTCCACAGACCAGTTGTATGTGTCAGTTGTGAGAACAAAGAATAGGGGTGACTCTAAGCTTGGGCAGGTATCTGAAGGTGATTTGTCTGGTTCCACTGTTTTCAGGAGGAGACATTTATGAACAGAGTTGAAGTGAAGGTGAAAATCCCAGAAGAGCTGAAGCCGTGGCTGGTGGATGACTGGGACTTGATCACCAGGCAGAAGCAGGTAATGTGTCAGAAGAACAGAACTAGAGTTTCATTCCCTCTTCAAGTGCAGTGTAGGGAAATCTCTTGTAGGGTTTGGCAGCAGCCTCATGGCTTTGCTTGGCAGCTCCATGCCAGTTGGGTTTTAACCAAAGGTCACCTGTGAGTAGGACTGTGGCCCCACAGAGTTGCCTGTGGAATGGGCTTGGTGTAATCAAGCTCAAGCTGGAAAGGCAAATCATTTTAACTACTTATTTAAACTTTAATTGTGTTCAGCCTATGCATGCTTGGCCACTGGAATGTTTTGAGCAGTTGACTGAGTTGGTAGAGAATTGGGCTGTAGGAACATCACGTGTGGTGCCTGTTTTACTTCAGCTCCCTTCTGCCTTGTTTACCTGTTACTCACTGCCAAGTTCTGCAAGTACCTTGAGTTGTTCCGCAGCTCTCACAGCAAGCTGGCACTTAGCAAAGCCAGTCAACTGCTGCCAGGCTGGATCCATATACAGCTTCTTGACAGAGTAAATTAAACTTTGCTTTCTGTTTTAAGAGTATAAAACACTTTCATGAACATAAAATGTGTTCATCATTACTTGTGAAACCACTGGTAAAATTGGCAAGAAGCGTAGGAAACAGTACTGGTTTTCATTGCTTGCTGGGCTGCAATTGCATGCTCTGACTTACTGCTCCTCCCAGGCACTGTCTCCATTCTTGCAATCCCAGACACGCGAAAACTTTATTCAAGTCCTGGGTAGATAACCAAGTTCATGCGTGTGTGCATTGGCTTAAATTTAGCTTACAGATACAAATATGTGCATAAATTAGACCATTGTTTGTTCTGTTTTCCTTCCTTTGCAGCTCTTCTATCTTCCTGCCAAGAAGAATGTGGACTCCATTTTAGAGGATTATGCAAACTACAAGAAATCACGAGGAAACACTGATAACAAGTAAGCAGTGGCCAATTCAAACCTTAAATGCGTGTTCTGCCTCTGTGGTTGGGCTTGTGTTTCATGGAAAATTTAGTCAGGTTGTTAAACACGGCCCAGTCCCACCTCCAGCTTCTGCATCACCTTGCTTTTGGAATACGGAGTGTAGAAATCTGTGAGGAGGCAACTCAGGAACGCATGCTGCTTTCTGGATATTGTTTCTGCTTCTCCCACTTTCCCTAAGCCTTTTCCCAAAGGCAGCTGGTACAAGGCAGTGAGTAGTTCTCCCAGTCATCTGAGCTCCGGCTTCCCATGGTGGGTGAGCACACGCTCAGCAGCACTCTGTGTGCAAGCTGGGCAGACTCCTCAGAAGAGCTACCAAGCAGATGACAACATGTTTCTGTATGAGTGGACTCTCATGGAGGTAGAGGGGTGGAGGACAGGGAGGTAGACAATGACTCTTAGCACAATCAGCTGGACAAAGCTAATTACTTTGAGTGATAGCTTTGAAGATCTTGTTTGTAATTATCCAGCAGCCCTGACAAGCAAGGGGTGGTTATTCCTGAAGGAAGCTTTCCTCTTTAAAGGGACACGAACTGGAAGTGTGAAGCTATTTTCTTCCATTCAAGAGGAAGCTCATTACTGGCTTGTCAGAGTGTTTGAATGTTCTTTTCTCCAGTTGTCCTAATGTCTGTTCCGAGTTTGTTTGCAGGGTGGAGTGCGGGTTGTACTCCTCAGCCGTGCAGTCACTGCTGATTCCTGTACAGCGCCTTGCAGTGTTTTCTCTCTTGCCCAGGGAGTATGCTGTCAATGAAGTCGTGGCTGGAATTAAGGAGTACTTCAATGTCATGCTGGGAACTCAGCTCCTCTACAAGTTTGAGAGGCCCCAGTACGCTGAAATCCTGGCAGATCACCCGGATGCTCCCATGTCCCAAGTGTACGGGGCCCCTCACCTCCTGAGGTTGTTTGGTGAGTAGCAACCTCGGGGGACTGAAGGGCAGCAGCTGCAAGTATCCAAACACTTCCTTTTGCCATCCTGGGTCTCAGTGGGTGTGGACGGCAGACATTTAACAGGTCACTATGTAACCTCTGCTTTCATTCTTTCCTCGCTCCATGTACCTAAAATGTCCAGAGCCATTCAGGCCTTTGGAATGGAAATGGTTTCCAGCAGTCTGGTTATTTTGAGTGAGCTTGTTTATGTTGGAATAGATTCTGGGGCTGCTTTTATATACAAACTGCAAGGTTGTAGCCTGTGTTGAAATCCTTGTGAAACTGTTGTTCATGACTAACAAGTGCTACTTCTTTTGACACAGTACGAATTGGTGCTATGCTTGCTTACACTCCTCTGGATGAGAAGAGTCTGGCTTTGCTCTTAAACTATCTGCATGACTTTTTAAAGTAAGTACTTGTACGAGCTCCCAGCAAGAAGGCAGTTGCTCAGTAAGCACAGGCTGTTGTGATGTGGCCTGTTTTCTGTGAATACACCACATGCGTAATCCTGGGCCTGCGTGTGACGCCTTCGCTTAGGATTTCAGCTCAGCTTTCTCAGGTTGCTGTACAGTGACCTGTTAAGAGTGGTTTTAATTCCTCTGCAGTTACACTGAGGTTCTTGCTGGTTAATGTGTGTTTATGTAGCTGTTAGTCTGCGCTTTTAAACTGGCCCGCCTGTTACTTGTTCCAAAATCAACGCCTCATCATTTATTTGTAGCTGCTGTAAAAAGCAGATGACAATTACAGCATACTGTTAAACTACACAGCAGCTCCTCAACAACTGAGCAAATGCTGGGAACTGATGAACCTTGCTAAGGTTATTGCTGGGGCAGCCAGTGCCTGTAGCTTCAGTACCGTGTGTTGCTGCACACCTCTTATATTTAAGATGAAAACTGCACCCTGAATGTGAATGCAAGATTTAACATGAAATGTTTCTAAAACAAGTAATCAGAGACCTGATTTCAGTCAGGTGTGATGGGATGTTTCCTTGCTGCTGTCAGGGTTTGTGGGGTCAGTGTGCTGCTCAGTTCACCTGGAGGTGTTTCCTGAATAAGAGATTCTGAACTGGAATTAAACCTGAGTTTAGCATCTGAGGTGTCACACCGTGCCCCACACATCTGTTCCACGCTGTTGGAACCTCATATTGTGCTTCTGCAATGTATTTACATGTGTATGAGGGTCAGGGGTGTGGTACAGCGCTGCTGAGCTGTGTGCCAGCTCCTGGCATCAGTGCAGCCTTTTGCTTTTGCTATCCTGGCAGATCCTGGTCAAATTTACTAAAGCCGTAAACTTCCATGTATGATTATGTTGTGGAGAAGAGAAATGCTCTTGTGTCTCCATCCAAGGCTTTGTTTTCCCACTGACAGTGTTTGGAAACATTGCCTTGTAAACAGAGCAACAAAGCATTGAGCTGTTTTGCCAGTGAGCAGCAGCTTTTGCCTCTGTGTGACCAGATGAGCCGTTGGAAGCTGATGTAGAAACCCCTCGGTAGATAGGAGGTGGCTCCACAGCAGAGCTGGATGTGGGACAGCCTGAGCACAGGGCAGACCTGCCTGGGGATAGTCCCAGAGCCATGAGTAATTGTTGTCTTTTGAGTCAGTCTGAAGTGAGCAGAGGTGCTCAAGAGCTTCACAGAAACGTGAAGCCAATGACCAGGAACCCCTGAATTATAGAGTGGTTTGGGTTGGAAAGGACCTTAAAGATGCATTCAGTGAGAAGGAATGGCCTCTCATGCTTGTCTTCTGCTGCTGCCCTCGGTTTGCCCTGGCTGGCCTTCGTTCAGCCATTCAGGCTCCCTCTTTGTGCAGACAGGGCTTCATGGTGCCCCAGTCCGTGTCCTACCCCCTTTGAGTACGAGCAGTAGTAAATTAACTCTTGGTACAGCAGCTGACTGACCTCAAACGTGAACTGTTTGATGTTGCTGACCATAACCCCGCTGTGCTCACCAGGGCTGTTCAACAGCTTGTTTGGGATTGAGTTTTTAGCAGGAGCTGTCAAATCTTTGTTTTCCACAGCTGACTCCTCTCCTTGGTCAAAGCCCCTTAGGTTTGTACTCTGGAAATGACGGTTTGTGGTCTCAGCAAACAGCGGCCGTGGCGCTGAACAGCAGAGACTTCAGGCAAGGTCATTTCAGCTCTTTATTCTTTTCCATAGGTATTTGGCAAAGAATTCCTCTGCCCTCTTCAGTGCCAGTGACTATGAAGTGGCTCCTCCCGAATACCACCGGAAAGCCGTATAATGCGGCAGCGACGCCCGGGTCCCTGCCACTGCCCACTTCCACATCTCCTCCTTCACCCTCCTCTTGCACAAATTATGTAGACGTCAAGTGAATAAAGCTGTGTGTGTCAAATGGGGCCGGCCTGTGCAGGGTCTCAGGAGCTCTTGCCCCGAAGCTGGGGGCTCTCTGGTGTTTCTGGCTCGCTGCTGGTGCTTGCCTCCGCGGAACGTACAAAGGATGCGTTGTGAACCTCATCGTGTGAGCTCTGCCGTGCTCGTAGGTCTGTGCTGATGGGAAGCTTTGCCTCACTAACCCAGACTCAGACCCTTGGGGATTTTGCTGTCCTCATGACCCAGTGCTGGTGCTATGGATTCATCTGACTTCAAACCCATTTACTTTCTCAGTGTTGGAAGTGAAATGTCTGGTCCATAAACGTGTGCTTTGATTTTAGGTAGTTGAAGGACTGTGACTTTTTATATTCTAACAATAGAAAATGAATTTGCATTGTGGTGTCTTGGAAGCATTGCTCTTTCACAGAAGCTGTTTTACAAACCTTCAAATAAACTTTTTTAATCTCAAATCTTGGACAGTTGTATTTGCGTTCCTCAGCCCCTTCTGGCGGCGGCCCATCGAGTGTGATCAGTGTATCGAGCGTCGTGGAAAGCTCTGCAGTGCTAACCTGGAGGTGCTGTTTTAATTCAGAGGAGCAGTAGCTGGAGCCACACACCTGGCTCCAGTGAGTTCAGGGGGTTCTCAGGGATCACTATAGTGCATAAGTAGTGATCTGTCCGTTGCTTTCCCTTTCCAATTCTATTCTATCTGTGTGGTGGCATCTCCTGTGGAAAGCTGGAGGCCTCTGGGGGTCACTGTGACTTACACTGCTCAGGCTGCCCGTTCAGTGTTGTTCTGGAGCTGTCGCCATTCCCAGTGCTCCCGGTTCTTGTCTTGGCAGAGCTGCAAGAAGAGCGGTGACAAAAGGAGGTAAGGAAACGGCCATGAGCAGCCTGAACTGCTGCTGACACTGAGGGTCTGACCCTGGTGTTGGGGTGTTACTGCCATGGGCAGGTCTGTGTTGCTTTTGGCTTTGACTCTGGTATCGGGTGTGTAACCCTCATCTCTCGATGCTGCAGGTTCCCTGTGAGCTTACACACCTCTTCTGGGAAGGTCACTAATGGCATTAGCTCCGAGTACAGTATGTGCCTCACCCTATTGTGTACGTCTGTCCTGTCTGCCTTTTGTTTCTCTTCCTTGTTTCCCTGGGTATTTCCTAAGGGAGCCTGGCTGTGCTGGGGCATCCTGATGTTGGGAACTCGCTCTTCCGGCCCTCTGTGTGTGGGAGCCATCTCCTGTTCAGGTCTTCTGGCTGCATCTCCTCCTGCCCTTAGGCCTGTTGAGAGACTCCTCTGTAAGGGCTCCTTTAGGTCAGGTTTCCAGGGCCTCCCACCACTTCATTACTAAAGTCAATACCTCAGCCCCAGATGAAGGGAGCTCGCAGGACCCAGTTCACATCAGGCTTGCTCTCTGCAGCACATCCTGTCCTACCAGGATTCTAGATCCGGGGCAGCCCTGGAAGTGGCTTCATCTCCTGTGGGTAACAGAACCCTGAGCTCCCTCTGCCCCTTTTGCCCAGGGCACAGCGTGGTTTGGGAGCAAGGAATGAGATTTTTGGTCAGATCTATTAAAAGCATTGCATGCCTCGGCTGTGCTCTGAGTCACTGCTATTTCCAGGCAAAAGCCCAGGCTTTAATCACTGTTATTGCAGGAAACTGCAGTATCTGGGGAGCAAGAACCATGCCGCCGCAGGGCTGGCCCCTGGCTGGGCTCCTGTGCCCTGCCCCGGGGCTCCAGCAGCGCTGCAGCCCCAGCCCTGTGTCCCCAGCCCAGGGTGCTTCATGCAGGGGGGGTTTGGCTGCAGGAATAGGGGTGGTCCCAAGGTTTGCTCCCACTGTGCTCGGCTTCCCTGGGGAGGGGATGTGCCTGGTGCGCTGCCCTGTGGGCCGGGGGCTGCCTGCTCCTGATGGCTCCTCGTGGAAGGGGGAGCTCCTTCCAGCCTGAGGTGTTCATTGTCCCCTTCCAGGCAGCAGTTTCAGGCTGAGCTCAGTTAAAGCCCTGCTGAAGCACAGGTGGTGTTTCTTGAGGTGAAGGGTTATAACATGGGCCTTGTACCCGCTGAGATACAAGCATCCCATGCTCCACGTGCTGAGGGGCACATGTGGCCTGTCCCAGGGTGTAGTGACCAGAGCACTGCAGGGACTCATCTCCCTCCTCGGCCAAGTCTCTTTTGAGC
Source organism: Psittacus erithacus (assembly GCA_009867235.2). Lineage (NCBI taxonomy): Eukaryota > Metazoa > Chordata > Aves > Psittaciformes > Psittacidae > Psittacus > Psittacus erithacus. The sequence goes on along the minus strand of WYDI02025728.1, from coordinate 8,140 downwards.
TACCTATGGGAAAGAGTGAGTGGAGCTGTGCCAGCGTCTGGTTCATGTACCCCAGAGAGCTGGGGTCACAGACTCATGGCTTCTGCCTCCCCCTTGGTGCACAGCGCGAGTGATGGACCTGCAGGAGCTTCGCTGGCTGAGGTCCCTCCTGCTTCTGTGTATGGAAAATGGGTTTCTGGGAGGCTGTGGATGGGCAGTGGATACCAATGTGCCCCTCGGGTGACTCCGGCTCTGCGGGGGGAAGGCAGCGCTGCACAGCGCCTGTGTTTCAGCTGCGTATCCTGCCCCATGCATTGTTTCACCTTTTTCCTTCCTTTGCTCTCGCAGGGTGATTTCCTGCACCGCAGGGTGCAGGGGACTGGGTGCATCTTCACCTTGTTTTCCTGCTGCCATTTAGACCCTACCCAGCACAGGGTTTGTGTCAGATGGGATCCTGATGCTGCTCCATCCTCAGGGCAAGTTGCTCACTGGGACCTTGGCTCCACTGGACGCACAGGACAGGGTAGGAGGAAGCAGAGTGCTCCCAACGCCTCCCCCAGCTCGGCCATGGCATCCCTGCAGGTGAGCGCATCCCTGGTGTCCCCATGCTTTGGTCCCTGGGGCTGCAGTGGTTGCTGGCACATTACACGGTGGCACTGCATGTGGCTGTGCTCATGTGGTGGAGCTGCCTCACACGTGGGGCCTTGGCTCTGCCACTGAAAGGGCAGGATCCGGGTGCTGGCACTGCCGGCGTCACCTCCGTGCCAGGGAGCAGGAGCTTACCCTGGGAATCAAGAGCTAATGGATGGAGCCTAAGTCCATTAAGTGGACGCGAGGCTCCTGTTAACAGCAATAGGCTTTCGTGTGCGGGCACTCGCGGGGCTTTGCGTGGGCTCTGCTGCCACGTGGGGATCAGGGCAAAGCTTTGCCCTAACGCAAAGTGGAATCAGGGAGTAAACCCATGAGGAACGCAGAGAGCCCCCGCGGTGCCCCAGTGCAGGGGGCTCTGAAGCCTCCGGGCCCCCCCGCAGGCTCTGCTGCCTCCCTGGGTGTCAGGAGCCATAATCAGCTTCTCCCCATGGAAATCGGATTGCTGCGGCTGCTCCGGGGCACGGAAGGAGCAGGGGGGGCCTGGGGCTGCCAGAAACCACCTCCTTCGAGGGTCCTCCATTGGCTGCTGCTGGCACTGCCAGGTTTTCATGTCCATGGCATTCCCTTTCCCTTTCCCTCCCTCCTTGGCCAGCTCTGAGAGCCCAGAGATGGAGCCGGTGTGTATGGCAGGGTCAGCAGAGCCGAGCTGCTTGCCAGGGTGGTGGAGCTGGGGAGCGGTACAGGGCCCATCCAAACCCATTGCCCTGTAGGGAGCCAGGGCTTGGGGAAGGGGCTGCCCTCCCTCTGCCCCACAGCAATAGGGCTGTACTGGTGAATAAAAACCCAGCTGAGGAAGTTCTGGCTCCTTTCATAGCGAGATGAGACGATGCTTAAAGGCACTGCTGTGGTGCCCTCAGACCAACCCTTTCTCACTCTGGTGCCTGTGCTGTGCTGGTGTGGCTCTGGTTCGTAGGCTCTGTGCTGATCCTCCTCCCGAGGCGGGATCAGGGCCTGCTCCTTGCTCCATCACTCACGAGCCCTTGGGAGCGGCCGGGAGGAGCTTTCCGTGCTGGCTCTTTCTCACAGGAGCTCCACATCAGCAGCTCTTCCCTGTAATTTGTTCTGCTGTGTCTCAGCCTCAGCTCAACCCATGCGGCGGCTGCAGCCCCGCCTGCGCGGGGCAGGAGCCATCGTTTCACGTTCATCTTTTCACACTCATTCTTTCAGTCACCGTTAGTCATCATTTCATCCAAGGCGAACAAAACACGGCTCTAAACCCAGCATCCGCAGGGGCGTAAGGTGCACAGAGCCCATCTCATCCCCTGCTCGCGAGGGCCCCTCTGCCTTCCAGCGCTCGCTTTTCTCCTCTTCACACAGCAGAGGTACTTCCAGGGCAGGCAGGAGCAGCTGCCCGTGCCCGTGCTGGGTGTTCTCATCCTGGGGGAATTAATGATGAGTAACCATTAATGTGATTCAGGACCGGGGGCTCACGGGGGGGTGGGTTTATTTTAACGAGGGAAAGCCCACGTACCCCCGAAAGGATCCCAAACTGGTGCCTGAGCCGCTCCTGAGGAGGCAGAATCAGTGCTGCTGCCACAGGAGCAGGGGAAGCAGAGGTAGGAGGAGGCTGGTGCTGAAGGAGGACGGGCAGTAGGACGGGGACCTTCTGTCAGGCAGCTGCTGTCCAGTTCTAGACCCCTGTCATGGTTTGGGTAGGATGGGACCTTAACGCTGCTCCAGTTCCAACCCCTGCCACGTGCGCCTTGTTTGTGCCACGCTGCCCAAACCCTGTAACCAGGCAGTGCGGTGTGGAGCGATGGGGTGAGGAGGACGAGGCACCCACTGGCATGTCTCTGCTTTTATCCCATTGAAGATCACATTGATTATCACATGTCTGTAAGCTGCTCTAATTTTGGCTCCCCGCACGCAGGAATGAGGGAGTGCAGGTGTAAAATTAGCTGCATTATTTATGGGCTGGCGGTTACCAGTGCTCCATCCATCGCTCTGCCTGCCCTGCTCCATGCCAACCGCCGTCCTCCCAGCCCAGGATTAGCCTGCCATCACACTCTGCTCATCCAGGGGGAGGTTTATGGGGAAAGGATGCCATTCCTGCATTCAGGAATTGATCCGTATTAGGATCAGTTAAACATAGTAGCCTTTCATTCTCCATGGCTCTGGCTGGCTTCATCAGTGATGGGGCAAGTACAAACAGTGTGTTTGCAGTCACTGCCACAGCTGGAGGAATATTATGTGCAGTAACATGGAAATGTTAATCAGCATTAGCTGTAGCCCAAACTCCATGAACAGGAATGCTAAATGTGCGGGGATTAGGGTGGCAACAGGCTCTTTTCCCAGTGTCTGGGTCTTGTGCTCCAGGATTGCAGCTTTTCCTTCAAACACGAGCGATTTCCTTTCCCTCATCAGTACCAACCACAGAATGTCCGGGTACAGAGCAGCTCTGAGCCAGCACGGGCAGCAGATGCCCGCGTGGACATGGATGCTGCCACCGCACTGCGCTGCAGGGGTTTGCAGAAGGAAAGGAAAGTTACTATCACTTTGTGTTAGGCTATTCAGGCCCTGGGTTCAATGCCTTTCGCTGTCTGCTTTATCCTGACCCTCATCTACCCAGTCTGTGCAGTTAATACCGAAGGAACTCACACTCCTCCTGTTACCATTCAGCTGTAGGCGCAGGGAGGATGTGGCCAGGGAGCTGCCTGCTCAGAGTGGAATCTGACGTGGGGGGAAGTCCTCATGGATTCCTTACTGCAATGATTTCTTTGTGCTTCTATTCCCTTCCACCAGCCACGCGAGGGGAGCCAGAGCGGTGCTGTGCAGGGCGCTGCACAGGGCAAGCAGAGGCCACCCTTGAACTCTTGCAAGGAGGGGTTAGAGCGGAAGCTGCCGCGTTAGCAGGGCAGAGGCTGTTTCAGCAACGGAGCTGCAGCTCAGCTCACCCCCCCTGGGTGAGCAAACAGGTCTCTCAAGTGACAGAACACAAGCGAGATGAGCGCTGACGCTGTTCAGAGGGGCTAGAGCATCCCCAGCTAAAACAAGCCCTGAACCTAACCCAGAAACCAGGGGAGCGAGCCCTTGGAGAGCCAGAGGGATGCTCGTAGGTTAAGAGCTGTCCTGGGGAGCTGGAGGAGCTCTTGGCTGTGAGGCAGTGCCTGGTGTGTGCTTTAGTGCATCCAGGGCCTAGGAAAGCGCTCCTTTCGCAGCGGCTCTCAGGTTCTTTGGGCGCTTTGTCCACGGGTATTTTCCTTTGTCCTCTCCTTTGAAACGACGAGACTGAGAAAACCCACCCTGAAGAGCTCTGTCAGCGCAGGTCAGGCTCCCGTTACACAGCTCCGGAGCCCCCCGGGCAGCTATTTCATTGCCCGGTGCTCTGTCTGCGCCCTGCATGCTGTGCGAGGCGCAGGAGCAGGGAGCCTGTGGGCTGCCTGCATCCAGGGCTGCTCCGAGGCTGCGGACTGCTCTGCAGCAGCTCAGCTCCCGGATCCGAGTGCAGGTTGGTGCTCAGCATGAGCCGAAGCTCCTCTCCAGAGCCCAGTCCCGCTCGCAGGAAGCACGCCGCGTTACCACCGGCCAGCATGCAGCAGGAAGATGCATTTTGGACCATGTACACAGAGCTCCATGAAGCGCAGGAGCTGGGCAGTGCCAGTGCAAGGTGACAGCCATGTGCCAGCCCCATAGGTCACCCCAGGGATTCCTTGCTGTGTTTGTGCATCCCCTGGCACCATCTCCCCTTCTCCCGTGCCCCCCGGGCTGCCCCTGGTGTTGCTGTGGCCGGTTCTGCTGCCGCCTCAGCAGGAGGAAGGATTCAAACGCTGGTTCCCTGCTGACCAGATCAGAGAGAGAGCAAAGTGTGGCAGAGGTAATGAAGCTGTTTGGATGGCTGGGAGAGTGTTTCTCTGGCTTCAGGAGATGCTGCTGCTTAGGATTGTTGTGGGAGACACCGTGGTTGCTATTATTACGCTGCAAATCCATGCCTGGATGGTTGCAAAGCTGAGACCCTGCTTGCTTTGCTCCTCATCAGCCTAAAAATGAACCAAGGATCTCTCCTGTGCTGACAGGAGTTCCCAAGAGATACAGTGTGAGGCAGCTACTGAAGGTCAAGGGGCTCTGGTTTCACTGTTGATCCATTTGAGCTTAAACAAGGCTCCAAGCTGCTGATGGTCCAACCTGGGCCATCATACTCACGAGGATCAGAAGCTCAGGAAGAGCTTTCCTTTTGCTACTGATTCCATTGCTAAAGCTTTGGAAACTGCTTTGGCGTTGCCTTGGAGCTCTGCTTTCCAGTGCAGCCAGCCAGTAAACCCAACCCAGCGGGGACGGAGCAAGATGTGCCAGTGACAAACAACTCCTGCAGTAGCTACTCTGGGCCGGGCTGGCTCCCCACACAGAGAGTATCGTCCCCTGCAGACCCATCTGCAGCTTTCCTCGTGTTCAGGTGGATTTGCACGCTCTGTGTCCCCTCAGAGACACATTTTTCTCTCTCTTTTCCACTGCAAATGAACCAGTTGTTAAACTGGAGCTCGGTCACTCCCTGCTAGCCTGTTCTATCAGGAGCATGAAGGCATCTGGGGCTGGTTAAGTTCCATTTGATCTCCGCATTCCTCTAGGCTCCTTATCACTTCCCTTTATCCCTTCTATTTGTCTGTCCTCCCAGTTACCATATTTATGGTACAGCTTTATCTCTGTGACCAAACCAGCCCACTGCTTTGTCCCACTGTTGTTATTTCACTGGGTACCACCCCACAAGCACTGATCCAGGCACGGAGGTGCTGAGGTTCTCTCTGCCTCTGCTCTGAGCCAAGGCCAGGATGAAGCAGCCCCTGGGGCTCCCCATCCTCTCTCTGCAATGAGCCAGCCCGGTGATGAGCGCTTGGCAGGGAGCGTTTACAGGATGAGCTCAGGCTCTCCACGTTCCCAGATGCTTGTTTTGTGGTTCTGCCCCCAAAGCCATTCCTGAAGTGCTTTGCTGACCCTCCAGGCTCTCTCTCTGCACAGTGTTTGCTGTTCCACTCCCTGCCATTCCTCAGGATACTGCAGCATCTCGGAGCCCTGGACACAAGCTCCGGTGCTGCTGCGTTATTTGATTGAAGCTCCTGCTGCTATTGCTGGTAAACAGAAGCAGCAGCAAATCCCACTTGTGTTTGTGCTGTGGGCAACCCTCATCTAGTGGCAGTGATTTCCTGATGCATGTGTGAATGTGAGGAGTTTTTGGCATGTCTCTTCACCCACTTCTGTTTCTAATTCCATCCCCACAGCATTCACATCCTCGGGTCCAACCACAGTGCGTGTTACATGAATCCAGGCACAGCTCTGGGGTGAGCACTGCAGTCTGGGTGACACACCGACTTGGAAACTCTGCTCCCTTATACTTGCTGGAATGTGCTGATTAATTAATACAATTCATCACATAGATGCTGTGGAGCACAGTGCTAAACGCAGGTTTACTGCTGCCTCTAGAGCTGCGGCCTCATTACAACTGCACTTCCCTGAAAGCATATTTGCTTTCCTGCAGCAGCAGAGGTGCTTGGCAAGGCTTGAGACCCAAGATAAGCTTTCTGTGTGAATCTTTCCTAGTGTTATTCCAAAATCTTCCCCTTAAAATGGGAACTAGAGCCCCATGGAGTCATGAAAATTGAATGAACCACTGTCCTGCAAATGCATGTGTGTGGGAAGAGCTGTTCTGCCCCAGCCTTCATCCACAACCTGCGCTTTACCCGCTCCTGCTGCCAAAGCAGCTCCCCTGCCTTTGGGGTGTTATCTTCTCTTGGGGTGTGTAATGACTCCATAGGACAGGCTGTTCTGTTGGCTGTCTCGGCAGCAGCCCTGGTTTCTACACCCACTTCTGACCTGATGTACAGCTTTGGAAAGTCACATCCCACCTGTTCCCGTTCCCATCGCTGCCCTCTTGGTTGCGCCCAGGCTGCTCTCCATGAAAAGCACTCGTGCTCTGCCCGGGCACTGCTCCGTGTGCAGGGCTGAGTGGTTCTGTGCCTGTCAGGCGCTGTCTGAAATAGCCGCTGGTGACACCCGGGAGCAGCCAAGCTGGCAGCCGGGCTCCTGTCAAATTTGGCTCCCAGGAGGCTGGCACACGCTTTGTTTTCCCCTCGGCTCGGCATGAGGCCAGGCTGGTTCAGGAGCACAGTGTGTAAACATTGCCTGCACCGAGGTTTCCGTCTAAACATGTTTCCTCCCTGCCCCATTTCTTGGAACCCAGAGCAAAATGGGGGTGAAAGGAGCAACACAAAAGCTTGGCCGCTGGGTGCTGTGTTTCTGGTGCTGGACGCTTCCTGCTGCTCGCCTGTGTGTACCCACAGCCGTGTCGCTGGAGGGAGAGGTGCGCTGTGTCCAATGGTGACCCTGACCATGGGATGGGGTGGAGGATGCCCTCAGAGAGCAAGGCCTCACTGTATCCATGCAGCAAAGGCTGTGACTCTTCATGGAGCAAAAGGAGATTAAATTGCATCTTCCTCCATGCATGTCTGGCATGGAGATCAATTTATCTGCATGATGGTGGCAGCAAGGGATGCAGGAAGCGGCTGGGTAACTCGGTGACCCAGGGAGGAACAGAAAGCGAGGAGTGCTTTTCCCTGTCAGTCATGTTGGGGTTTGAGTTCCATGTCCTGTTGCAAAGTGATTGATCAGTGAAATGCTGGGGAAGGGTGACACATTCAGACTGGTGTGCTGCTCTGTCTGAGAACCAAGGCTTGCTCAGGCTTTTCTGGAGACAGCTGTTGGTCTGTTCGGAAGGTGCTCCCAGGCAGCTCCTGTATGGCTACAGGGAAGAGCTCCTGGAGCACGGAAGATGATCCTGGAGCCCCAGCCTGTATGGAAACCTGCTGCTCCGCTGTCTGACAAGCTCAGAGTCGGTATCACCCTGCTTTGGGGAGCGTGTGAGCACCTCACCTAGGGCTTGTTTGTGACTATGGGTCAAATACCTCTTGAGCTCTGATGGCAGGTAAGAGGCTTGCACGACTGCTGCTCTTCTGATGAGCAGAAACGCTGACTTTGGCCCTGTGACTCCGAAAAGCCCCCACCGTAGTGCAGCCATTCCTTCCTCCTGTCTCATTGTACAGTTTGGCTCCAATTAGCTGTCTCGACTGCCGCATGTGCAGGCCAGCACTGCTGCTGTTTCAGAGGGACTTGTCAGGGATTAATTAGATCCCAGGCCTGTTAGAGGACGGGCCAGCAAATTGTGCATGCCATTAACTCAGTGCTGATCGCAAACACGGCTGGAACAAACACACCCCTTGTGCTGCTGCAAGGCAGGCTGTCACAGAAATGAAGCGATAGAGCAGATGCAGCGTGAGACAGTTTCTGGGCTACATAAGCTGCCTGTTTAGATCAGGTTTAGCCATGGTTACTGAAAGGGCACTAAGTGTGTACCACAGTGTGCAGCTCAGCTGTGCTCAGCACTGCTCAAGCCACCCATGGGGTGGGGACAGCACAGAGTGGCTGGGGCTGGAAGGGACCTTAAAGCCCATCCAGCTCCAGCCCCTGCCACGGGCAGGGACACCTTCCACTGGAGCAGCTTGCTCCAAGCCCCTGTGTCCAACCT